>JAKSZP010003256.1:0-49464 GCA_022478985.1 Massospora cicadina
GTTTTAAGTCATATTCAGCCAAAAAGGGGAAATGTCAGTCATTTGCAATTCTCTGATGCTACTAAGAGCGATTTTTATTTAAATGATATTGATAATGTCGATTAATTGGCCAAAAGACCCTGGCCAATAAACAGTGGAACTCCGTTAATCAGGCTAACACCATTTCAAAACCCTTATGGCACTAACAATAAAATCAAATGGTCAGATTACTCCGACCACATGACAGACTTTGGGGCAACCAGCGGAAGGTACTCCCTCAACCTTCACCAATTCCTTCACAACACCTATGTGGGAACCCCCCTTTTTTATAGGCATGGAGGAGGTCCGCCTAGTTGAAAGTATTTTCTCTAGTGGTAATTAGTTGAAGTACATCAAAACCTTACCACATGAGTATATTCTGCTCCAAAATCCCAATTATTGTTTTCCCAAAAAATTAATTCACCTTTCACACAATCTGATAGGAGAGTTTAGCATATTTCATAATTCGAAATGCATTGAAGCTATACCAAAACTATCCTCAAATGCCCCCAAACCCTCAAAATCAGTTTAAATATGGATCAGTTGGATATTGAAGGGATTGTTTTCTCATTCTTACCCCATGTACTAATAGAAACTCTTAAAAAACCAAGTTTTTTATTAGTGTAAATTATTAAATTTAACTAAACTTTTGTGGGGTCCAGCGGCGTTAGCACCAGCGAGCACATAAAAGCTGGATTCCTACACAGAGTAGAAGTGTTACTACTATAAAAAGGATTACACCAAGGATTAAGCAAAGATTTTTGTATAGCATTAACAGTATTCACCTCCAAAACACTCTTCCTACTAGCTTGGGCATATAAATTTCCAACATTACCTCCTTTAAGAGTGTGAGGATGAGAATAAGTTCATATAAATCGCCCATGAACTTGGTTAATAGTAACCTCCAGAAGAAAGAGACTTAGTGGAAAATTCATCACCTCCCTTGTAGGCGACAACAAAGTGTCCTTCCCAGATGGACCCAAGCTTCTCACTTCTGAGGGCGATGCAATTATGATAATACAATACTAAGTCAGAGATCTTGAAAGAGAGTAAAGGTGGTCTGAACTCATTAACTGCCTGGCCCTCTTTGGTGACAGTCTTTGCTAGATTAGTCATAGCATCATATTGGAGCTGAATAAAATGTTGAGCCAACTTCATTATAGCCTTGTCAAGATCATCCTTCCTATCAGAGAAGATATCTTTAGCTAAGAGAGCAGGCACACCTAGTTATTGACCATATATAAAGCGGAAGGGAGACATCTTGTGGATCCAGTGATAATAAATCCAATATGCCAAAAGGTCTGGGCGAGAACCTATCCCAATAGAGAGGGTCAGATGTGGTCATTTTATATAAGATAAATAACAAGTTTCATTCTCCCTTTTTACAGTACCATTCATTGAAGGATTATAGGGGGATGGAAAGAGTTGCTGCGCTCCCGTGGAAGTAGCCTGGATCCTGACTACTATAGAGGTGAAGTTCTTCTATTGTCACAGAGCAGGACTTGAGGGCAACCATGCCAGGTGAAAATATGTTGATGGAGGAAGGTAGCAGTAGCTTTAGCTGTTTAGGCTGGGAGAGCCTCTGCTTCAACCCATTTCTTGAAGTGATCAATTAATACCAGCATATAGTGATTACCACTGGTAGTCTGGGGTAAGGTACCCACCTCATCTAAACTTACCGTGTGGAATGGTTGCTGAAGGGTGGTAGGTTAATATTAATACTTAGACTTGACTGGATTAATTTTTTTCAGTTTAAGCAGGCTCCAAGATGTTAATAATGGATTTCATAATTCCCTTCCAGTAAAACTGGTCTTCAACCCACTCATAAGCTTTCTTCACCCCACCATGCCAAATTGTAGAGTGAGCTTCTAGGATGTCAGGGACTCGCTCATAGAGCCAAAATTAGGGCATCCAGCTAGTCCCTACTTCTACTTATAACTTCCTAATCTATACCTTAGTATTGTGGAAGTGTCTTGCTGACATCTTCTTAACGGGATCATCTTCATCATCCCAGGCGTCAGGGGTCATGAGGAGGTCATGCAACCTCTCAGTTTCACTATTATCTAAATGAAGAACAGGCAGGCGCGTCAGCCCATCAGCATTTTTATGGCGGATTCCATCCCGGTGTTCAATCTCCATATCATAATGTTGGAGATTCAAGGCCAATAATTCAGCCATCCCGTAGATTTCTTCCTAATTTTGTAGCCATTTGATTGAGGCGTGGTCAGTAATTATAGTAAGGTAGTTCCATACAAAAGGGGCTGGTAGTATTTCAAAGCCAATAAGACGGAGCGGATTTTCTTCTCAGTGACGCTGTAGTTACGTTAACTCTTGGACAACATTTTTTTTGAGATATGACATAGGATGATCCGCGCCATTTTTATCCAATTGGGCCAGGATGGCATCAACAGCATAGTTGGAAGCATCAGTAAACAAAATGAAGGGTTTACCATAGTCAGGGTGGTGTAGGATGGGGCGCTTTTAGAGCAAAATCTCTAGAATTTCAAACGTGGCTCTTGTTCAGCACCCAAGTGTAAAGGGATGATTTTGCCAGTTAGCAGACGAGGGGCTCACTGAGCTGAGAGAACTTGGGGATGAATTATGGTATTATCACATCATACCAAGGAAAACCTTGATATTTCTCAGGTTTTGGGGAGGTGGCATTTTGGATATTGATTCCAACTTATTTTCCAAGGGTTAATTTTTCTTGTGAGATGGCATGGCCAAGAAAATCTAGTTTCTTATGAAAGAAAGTGCAATTGGAAGATTTCAATTTGATGTTAGATGCATGCAGGCGTCAAAAATCTTCTTTTAGGAGGGCAAGATGTTCAGTGAACATTTTAGGAAAGACGGTGATGTAGTCAAGATAAAAAATCACTCAGCTTAGCTTAAGATCCCATAAGATGTGATCCATCGCTCATTGAAATGTTGCAGGAGCATTTCACAACCCGTGAGGTGGGCGGGTGGGCTGGTATAAGCCTACATTGCAAATGAGCGCAATTCTCCTGACCTTGTGGAGAAAGGTCCATCTTCCAGTATCAGCTGGAAAAGTCAATGCAGAAAAGAATTTTAAATCAGAGAGTTGTGCAAGAGCGTCATTGATACATGGAATAGGGTGGCTGTATTTCTTTATGAGGTGTTTTACTGCTGGCAGTCCATAGCCACCCAATGGCCTCCGCTTTTATTTTTGATGAGCAATATAGGGGAAGCCTAAGGGCTTAGGGATGGTATTAGTAACTGCGTCCAGAAACTGCTTTAGCTCCATTATCTTCTGATTTTTGTAAATATGCTGGTCAACCTTGGGACATATATACCACACTGAGATATTTAATATCCAGTTCATGCTTCAAACATGAGTTGAACAAAACCTGCACTAAAGTGGAAGCAGGAATTACCTTGCCAGGATAACCACCCTTTCCATCTTCATCTGTTGCTCTTTAACTTTTGACCTATGGTAAAGTTGTCAAATTTTTCAGGCATCACCAACATCAATTGAGGCTCCAATATTTCAGATGCCCATAATCAGAATCAGACTTATAGAAGATATCACTGTAAGCATCTAATAAAGAGTGAACTTAATTGAGCTCATCTGGGTTTAGTTTATCTGAGATACAAACTTCAGGCAGAGCACATAACAATTTGTCATTGGGCATCCCCATCTTTCATAGACCTAAGACAGTGAATTTTCTCTATATAATCAAGGGGAATGAGCTAACCTCTCCCTATCTCCTAGTATTTATTAACGATACAGTCCTTTTTAGTAAGGTTCCTCAGCAGGATATTAATAGGCTGCTTGTACACATGATCTAGTATTCAAGGTAGTACTCAGGGCTCTAGGTGACTTACTCCTTCTTTTAACTTTTTGGCGGATTTGGATGATTCCAACAAATGGATTGCATAGGGTAAACCCACTTAGCAACGGACAAGCGATATAAGGATTACTGGCCCTTAATAAATAATAAAAATAAAGACTAAATAATGACTTATTGCACCAATGATACCCCTACAATTAATATTTAAATTAATGTCTACCTCTGTTATTTCCCTACTACTTTTTCCTTATATATAAAAACCTCTTCCTTCACGTTCTCATCTTCAACTCTTAATCTTGGTATTTCTAAGCAGTTTTAACCCTTTTCGCTTAGTACTTCTCTATTTGATATCAATTTAGGGTTTCATTCTATCATTGAGGCTTCAGCGGAATTTCTCAATTTGACAAACCATAATTACTTCAATTGATTCACTTCACATCGACATAATCCCTCAAGATATCTTGAGGCTCGCTTAAAATCTTAATTATGATTCACCAGAACTATGGCTTATCATCCAATCATATCAGAATCAAAACATTACCCCCCCCTTGACCGGACAATAAGCTCATATTGCTTGTATGCTTGAAGGAACTTTATGAGAACTTGGTTGATTCCTAACCAGACGCAGGTTCCTTAATAGTTTAGGCGTCAATACCCATCTTCTCAATTATCTCAAATGGACCAATTCATATACTGGCAAGCTGTTTCCTTCTTCCAAACCCATGTTGGTCATGGAACAGGACAAGCTCTCCTACCCCAAGCTTTGGGAGGCTGCTGCACCTACATTAGTCAGCTACCTGATCTAGATTCTCATGGCTAGACTAGTGGAATATGCTTCAGTTTGGAGTTTAATCAGCATATCTGTCAAGGCAGTCAAATAGTGTTGTAGCTCAACTCCGCTGGTATCCTCCACAAAGGAATAAATCAATGCTTGCAACGCTGGATGTCTTCCATAAAGTAATTGGAAAAAATACTCTTGCCAGTTGATGAGTGGTAGCTAATATTGTATACGAAGACAGCAGTGGATAATAGGGTACTCCATTTTAAAGCTGATCCTTTACAAGCTTGCGGAGAATATTTACCAAGGTTCCATTGACCTTTTTCTCCATTCTGTTAGATTCAGGGTGGTAGGGTGTAGTCAAGATCTCGCGGATTGCCATTATTTTGTATAACTTTGGCAGGATATGTGATGTGAAATTTATTCCATTGTCCATGAGGATAGATTGTGGACAGTCATGTTGCTGTATGACACACTCCAGGATGAACTTGGCGGTGGTAACAGCCCCTAAGTCATTGATGCCCTTTCTTCTACCCATTTTTTTAAATGGTCAATTGCTACAATTATATAGTTGAAGCAGTTTACGCCAGTTGGAAGAGTCCCCACCACATCCAGAGAAACAGTATGTCATGCGAAATGAGGCATAACCAGATAGTAGGCGGTCTTCTTATGGAATGGTTTAGCCACTTGGCACTGGAGACAACAAGCAACCGTTTCAAGCAAATCATAGTGCATACTCCTCAATAGTAATGGGGCCATAAGAACTCCAGCGTTTTCCGCAACCCTATGTCCTATGACTATATGAGCATTCATAATAATTGTGGGTCTAGCATAATGTTTTGAGAAACTCAGCTTCAATTTCCAATCTAATTGTATAGTTCCCATTGTGCACAAAGGTATCCTGTTGCAGCACATCCAGCACTTTGATCACCTGTGGAGGCGCATAATGATATTTGCTCACAAACATTTTTTCATACATTATATCTGACAAGTCCACCATAATGCCAACTGTTGGTAATAGTGAGAGACAGTCCGCTTTCTGGTGTTTTGCCCCAGGCTGGTGTATGATCTCAAAGTCATATGCTTGGAGCTTCGAAGCTCATCATATGAGCCATCATTCAGGTTACAAAGATTTTGCAGCCAGCAAAAGGATGCATGATATGTTACCACTTTTAATTTTAACCCATGGAGGTATACCCAAAACTGTTTATACACATACTCACCACTAAGCACTCCCACTTGGTCATGGTGTAGTTTCGTTCTGGACCTGTTAAACCTTGGCTACAATACGCCATGGGATGTTCCACACTGTCATCATCCGTTTGGGATGGCACAGCCCCTACGGTGGAAAGGAAAGCATCCATTTGTATAATACTTCCTTTTTGAAATTAAGGTATTTCGACCTAAGCATGCTAGCCAAAGTGGTTCATGGAACATTTAAGCGTTTTGACATCGGTCATCCAGTTGAAGGTAGCATTCTTTTTAGTAGCTCAAAGAGTGGAGCCCCAATACAACTGAAGTTGGTATGAACCGCTGGGTTTACCTGACCATCCCCAAAAACACCTGAATATTGCGCTTATTACCCGCCAATTCAAAATGCATATAGCTTCCACCTTTGCTGGCTGAGGACTAAGACCTTTTGAGTCTATCACAAATCTGATGTATTCCAACTGCTCATTAATAAGTGGCACTTTTGGGGCTTAATCTTGATGCTAGCTTCAGTGAGTCAGTGGAACACTTGTTCCAAGTGAGCGAGATGATCCGTGAATGTCTGCAAGAACACATTAATATCGTCAAGGTAGACTAGAACGCAAGACAGCTTCAGGTCACCCAAAATAGTGTCCATAGCTCACTGGAACGTAGCAGGGGGTTTTACAAACCCTGTGACATATGTGTAGGCTGGAACAACCCTTTTGAGGTGATTATAGCACACTTCTCTTGTTTCACCACGGGCAACCCGATTTTCCAGTACTTCGATATCAAATTCATAGTGGAGAAATATATGCCACCGCCTAACAGATACAAGCATTATTGATTTTTGGAAATGGGTCAAATCTTTTTTGTAATGCTGTTAAGCTTCTGGTATTTGATTACTAATTGATTGGTGCTATCTTTCTTTTTGATGATTAGCACCAGTGAAGCCCATTGACTCTTTGACGCTCTAAAATTCTCTATTCAATCAATTTATCTATCTCAGCGTATACAACTTCTCGTACACCTTTGAGTGATGGATAGACTGTGACCAGATAGGAGGGCGATCCCCATGTCCAACTGATGCACAATCCCATGTGGACATCCCAAGTCTTGATCATTGGATGAAAAAATAGTTAGTTATCTCTCAAATAGATCCATCACCCTGTCCTTCTGGTCCTCCAACAGACCAGTTAGAGTCTCACGTGGAACAACAGTCATTATGCCGGATAAGATTTTTAAAGGTAACCTGAGATCTTCTTATGAACCAGTCATGTATCTGGTGGACCTCAATGATAAGAATCAGATATAGATAAGCCACCACTTGATGCCTCTGAACCTTCCTAGACTTCTTCTGCAGGTTTGCTATCAACTCCTTCACTTCCCTCTGACCTAGTAACAGAAGACCCAGAGCCACATGGGGTTCAAGCCATAATTGCTGATAATCTCACCATATAGACCTTCCGCGATAATTATTTTGAGCTCCATCCCTATTATGACCTGATGCTCAGAAGGTATGCTTAAAGCACTCGCAGATCACAGAGGAATATCAATGAAGTCATAAATCTTGTTAGGAAGCACTTGGGTCCTCCGATTCATCTGCTGATATCATACAGGTTTCACCCCATCCCTATACGCAAGATTGATTTAACTGGAGCGGATTGGGTCTTCTGGGACTATACTGGAGTTAAAACTAGAAGGAAATATTCTGTCCTAAGATAATGACGGTTTCATCCGCCATATTGACCATGGCCCCAATTTCCGCATAAACAGAGCGCCAATCAACATGTTATAGTTATTATCAGGTAACAACACCGCTGGAGCAGATGTGCCAACTGACCCAAACCTCAAGGCAATGCACTGTATGCACCCTCTGAAACAGTGCTCTGTACCCCCGCGGTCCCATACACTACTCTGTGGTCTGCGTCTGGTTTCAATGGAAGCTTAGCTACGTGCTTGGTGAATACTATATTGGTGGGAGCACCAGTATCAATAATCGCTCAAATTTTGGTATTTAGTACAAGTATGTCACAGTATGTACATTCTGTATAAGAAGTACCATTGGTGTTTAATACATAAACATCCAAGGGTTTTTGTTTATTTAGAAAAGTGAGAATACCAGCACCAACATGAGGATTCTCCTGGGCAATTTTTTTTACTAGAATTGCCACTTCCACCCCCTCTAGAGCTGCAATATGTGTTGAGGGTTTGCCATTTACTGTACCATTCCGCTCAAGGATTTTCTAGGCGTATGGTTTTTACACATATTGGCGGAACTCCATGCCCACATTATTGGGGTCTCTCCATCAGCTTGAGGCTAATATAGCAAGGGGGATATGTTGATATAATAAATAATCTATGTGAGTATTGGGATTGACACAAAGTGAGACGTGAAAATCATCAGGAACAGATAGGTTTGAATCAGCGGAAGTAGAGCGTTAAGTCTCTACTCTGCTCAACCTTATCCCTGTTCATTCAGGGCAACTGGTACTGCATTGACATTCATTTCGCCTGCAAAGCAAGCTGCGTAATGTATTCATTGGCCACATGAGAAACAAGCATCCTATAAATGGCACTTGTCTCTGCATCACACCCATAGATACAGGTCTGAAATTAATTGATAAATTGTAATTCATATGAGGATGAGCTGGTTAATAATAATGGGAGCATAAAGGACTTGTCATAGCGTTAAGGGGTCAAATAATTCCTGACGGATTATAACCAAGTTGTTGTTGTTCCAATACTGATGGGGATTTGGTAGTAGTTCTGGGGCTTTCTGTTCCACATTGGGATCAATAAAAGTAATGAGTAGATGGTGTAAATGATTGACAATTTTTAATAGCTCCGCTTCTTTGTGAAGAATGTAAGACATAGCATTATACAGTTCTAAATATGGCTTATCAGCCACCATCATCGCTAAGCCTACCACCTCATTAGTTAGGATATTCGTTTTTACAAACATATTAGCCTCTGCTGTGAAACGCTCTGCAAACTCCCCCAAAGATGCATTTTTTGGAAACTGAATTGTCAAAAACTCTTCCTTGCGCCACACCATTTTTGCCAACCTCAAACAAGAGGATCACAGCCTCCTTCACCTCTTGATATGCTATAATACTATATTTAAGGTAACATGTGACCTGTTCAGTGCTTGCAACATCCAAAGCGGATAACAACAGTTTAGTTTTTCACCAATTATTCCCTTCTACAGAAATTTCAAACTTCTTGAAAATTGATGTATGTTTCTGTCACTGTTAACTGGGGCAGCTTATTGATGCAGCTCTCCCCCTCCCCGACAACCTTATTTAATTTAAACTCTGCACACTATAACCTCTTGGTAGTGTTGCCCAAGAGGTTGGCAAGTTGCTTTATTTGATCAACCATTAGGTTCAGTTGGTGAAAAGGCCTTGGTGAGCTGCTTGGTTATACATTTATTTTCTTGGAAAATCATTTTTTGCTCCTGGAGTAGTGCATCAAAGGCAAGCTTTAGCTCTTCATATTGAGACAATTTTATAAGATGGGGTAGTACCCCAACAAGGTGAGCTGGTTGCGCCATTGCTTACTAAATATGAAACTTTTTTAATAAATTGATCAATGAGCCCCCTGTAGTGAGAAACACTGTTAACTTTTTGGCGGATTTGGCTTATTACACTGAATGGGTTGCACAAGGTAAACCCACTGAGCAATAAACGAGCAATATGAGGACTGCTGGCCTTCAATAAATAATAATAAAGGCTTAATAAGGAGCTATTGCTCTGATGATACCACTTTATTTAATATTTAAACTAACGGCTACCTCTGTTACTTCCTTGCTACTTTTTCCTTCTGTCGGGATTCAAGAGTGAAAAATGTCTTGAATTCCTGTCTTCCAAATCTGGCCGTACTGAGTCAGTCATCGATTCCAGCCAAGATAAAACTTTTTCTGGATCACCTTACCTAGTACTGAGTCACGTGGAGCGGGCTTTCCACCTTTTCAGTCAGGTGAGTGATGATATCCATTGAGGATGCCCTCGAGGAGGCCTTTCCAGAAGGTTACTAATGATCCTGATTGGATGAGGCTCTGAAAATCCCAAAGGCATTGAGTCCCCATGCACCGTATAAATATTGAAGCATTTTAAATTTATAATTTTATATGGTAAACTAAACTTGGTTTTTCCAAATCCTCTTTGGTGCTCACTTCCAATTTTCCAGCTTTGAGCCACCTCAAACCCCAGAGCCAGTTAAGAGAGTTGTAGCGCTGACACCTTCTCTATAAAAAACCTCTTCCATCAAATTTTCACATTCAACTCTTAAACTTAGTATTCCTCAGCGATTTCAATCATCTCTGCTTAGTACTTCTCTATTTGCTATCAATTTAGGTTTTCATTCTATAATTGAGGCTTTAGCAGAATTTCCTCAATTCGCCAAGCCATAATTACTTCAACCAATTAACTTCACACTGACATAATCCCACACAATTTTGAGATTTGCTAAATATAAATTATGGTCGTTCAGAACTATACCTTATCATTAGTCATATTGGAATCTTAACAACACAATATTTATTAGGTGTATTAGCACTTCTGAGGGATCTGTAAAGTAATTTTGGTATTCCTATCCTCAATTTTCCCCAATATTTTGAGAAAAATGCGAAGTATGAAATTGAGGATCTTTTGTTGCGAGCTGCACTTGCATTTATGCAACAAAAACTTCTCTTTTCAATTCCATTTATCCTGAAACCCACCGGTGCATTAATTCATTAATTTATGTACCTGCTCTCATCACTTTCGCTGAGCATCAACTTACTCAATATGTTGAGGCAAAGGACACTGCCGGCCTCATCAAGGAAGAAGACCCACAATTATACCTCCTGATGCCTCATGTCGCTGATGCTCCTACCCCAATGTTGTCCGCCATAGTCTGCCAGCTAAAGTGAGCGCCAGACAAAAGGTTCCCCAAAGTTTCCTCACCTTCTAATATGGCTTCCTAGACAGTTAGTTGAGGTGCCATATTAGGAATTTTTTATTTCTAATAATCCCTTTGTTTGGCCAATTTGCAAATAAAGATGTGTGGTGGCTCCCCCTTTTGGGTTGGGAACTAGTGCTAAAAAATGTAAAGTAAATTTGGTGTCAAGCATCCATTATTTCTCAACTTAATTAAGATCTCCTCTGAGAAGCATAAAAAGGATGCCTTCAGGGGCCATCCACTGACTTCAACGACATTTTTATATTGCACCCAGATGTGTTGTAGTGAAGTGATAGGGCAGAGGAGGGGTACTTGATCAGGCAAGAGTTTTCTTTTTTGTTGGATACTTTATTGATTTGAACCAAAGTCACCTCATAGTTAATCAGGAAGAGGTAACCCTGTTTCAGGTCGATGATTTCATTTAACTCAATCATAAATTGTGTGTAAATAAGCATGTCATAATAGTTGTTCTCCATGGCCACAGTGGGTGCTGACAATATGAGCTTGCCAAATCTGAGGAGCAAAGAGGAGTATTCCCCAATAACGCGAGTAGTGTAGTGGTCTGAGGTTCCATTTTCTGAGTAATTTTCTAAATCAGGCGCAGACTTAGTTATCTTGATAAGTTGGGAGGAAATTACATTGACCAGGGCAAAGTGTCCAGGGTGGCCATGGTCCGCACCTTGATGATTACTACTTCCACCTGAGGGACAACTACGCCAAAGTTATGGGGGAGAGCTAAAATCTCCATAAAGAAAGTAGAGGCAAGTTTTTTAGCGGCTTCAAGGATGTTAAATCTAATGAATTGGAGAGTATGAATGTGCAAGATGGGGTGGATCATCATGGCAAGGAGCTGGCCCGCATCACTAACAGTATTAATAACTTTGGGGCACATCAGAACTTGGTTAAGCTAGGTATTATAGGGTATTCTGGCCTTATTTACTACATCAGAGTTTATCCAGTCTGGTATTCCTACTTCAACTGGAGCTTCCAGGACATAGTGTCTTACGTTCTCATAACCCCCTCCAGATTTGTCATCTGAGGGGTTGTTGGGATTTTTGCCCATATTCCCAGCCTGCTAGATTACCTGGTATCACTAGGGGATAGTTCCCTAAGGTGAAGTGGATCAGAAATTGGTTGGCCTGAGTTTAGGAGGAACTACATTTGGGGGATTTTGAGATATTCGCCTGGTCATATCTATTGGGATCAATCCAGATGAATACCTAAGATCACATCGGGTGGAATTGCTGACAAAGTAGGGCATCTGATAGTGATTAACTATCAGGTGTACCGATTGGGATCAGTCAGGTTTTTTCACTAACTAATTAGGAATAAATAGTAAGTTGTGAGGCGAGTGATGCTGCCTGCAACTAGTGACTTGACTAGTTGGTATGTGACCTGCCATACTGGGTAATAATTCCCATTACCTAAGCAGGTCACTAGCCAATTATGGTTGGTTCGATTGGATCAAGAGAAAAATTTTAGGGACATGTTTTCTGACTCTTTTCTGTTTAAGGTCTTGAGGATGTTTAATGACGGAATCCTAGCCAGGATGGGGAAGAACATCGCTGCCAGGACAATGATGGGTGATTAAATGGCAACGGCTGATATTTCACAAAAGAGGTGTCGACTGAGGATTAGACAGACGAATACCCACTATTTAATTCCCTAAGAATTACTATAATAAAAAACATTATCTACAAAAGCATTATTATCTACAATCATATAATCAATTTGGTGTATAGTTATACTATCAGCTTCTATTGTGTCGTTCTATCTCAAGGATAATATTGAAGAAGGCAATAATTGGAAGACTCTTAGAGAGAAGAGTAAAGATCCAAGCGGGGATCTAGAGACAAAGGAACCACAATCAGGGATAGCTGCCGACTGTGTGTTGGGCCAAGAGAGACTATCATGGGGGTATCTTAGTGAAGATTGGGTGAACAAGAGTATAGGGAAAAAATCTCTATGAGTATAACTTCAAGAGTATTTAATCAGAAATACTGGTGAGCGTTGGGCCAAATAATAGTTTAATCTTAACTATGGATAATAGTCTCCATACTATTATTGATTCATAATACATTCTACACAATGCGCTGAAGTTCACAAGGAAATTGAACCTGTGCAGTAAAAAGGTTACTGGGTTGATGGCCAATAATAAACCTAGAGTAAATTTTACAAGTTGGTGCTAACTACAGGGGTAGTTGAGTAAAGAATCTATTATAATGTCATACAAAGAAAGAACTATATTAGCTGTGGACCAAGGTTGCTACTGTTAATCAGAATGCCTTAAACTCAGTGGACCATCAGGAGTTTGTGGCCTTGGAAGAATGAGTCGACAAGGTGGAGGAAGGAGTAGAGAATGTAGCCAACTTTGGGAACAAGTTACTCAACAAAGTAAACTCGTTGAAGAAGAAGAGGGGGACCCATTTGAGAGGTCCTATACTTGAAAATGGAGCTAGAAATGAATCACGTTTGTTTAAGAAAGTTTGGTGCAGATATCGAAATTAATCAAACAAGTGGAGGAACTTATTTCTCAAAGTGTGCTTGTGAGCCTGATATGGCAGGCGATGCCAAAGAGAGAAGTCCTCGCATGATACTTGGGAAGTCAAATACCCCAAGAAACATGCCGCCTGCTTTTAATGTCATTTTGAAGATGACGCCCAAAGTCACTCCTCAAGTTAGATGAGTAGCCAAACCAAGAGAATCGTCCAGAAATGACTTGGAGGAATTCAGGGCAATGCCAAAATTGTCAACATTCCATTGGGATAACGCCCCAGCGTTCCTCCAACTGTTTGACATGACCATGAATTGTATGGAGATCGTCAAAAGGCGTTGACAGTCATGAACTGCCTAGACACCGACTGTCAAATCTTAGTGTACCTCACTTAGAGGGGTACAGCTGGTCATATGCCGAGGCAAAGGCGGCCATCATGAAGGAGTTTGGGAGTCTGACACATATGTCAAAACGCAAGCAAAAATTTATGGGAATCCAGTTCCATAAAGATGAGTCTTGCTAGCTTCGCGGATCAATTTTACCAGATGTTGCAGATCCTGGCTGGAGCAAAAATATTGGATGACTTAGATGTAAGAATCGCTTTGCAAGCGGCCCTTCAGCCCTATTGCAATTTGCATCATATGATGTCTTTCATGTTCGCGACAGAAATAACTACCTCTAAAATGGTAGATAACCTGAAGATTTTTGGAGCAACATTTGATGCCCCAAATAGAAAGCTTCAAGTCCAATCTGGTATGAAATCTGTTTCCCTAGAAGGGAAACAAAGGAGCAAAGGAGGCTACCAATCGAACCATGCTGGGACATAAACCTGAAGAATTCAGACGGTTAAGCAAGAAGGAGAAGGTCTGCTATAGTGTGTGGGAAAGGACATTTCGCCATATACTGTAAAAAGCCAAAGGATCAGATTAATGTGATCCAGGCCAAGGAGACAGCAGCCGCCAAGGATTCAGGAAAAGGGCCTGCTGCCTAGACAAGGAACAGTCTAGAGTGGCGGAGAAACCTGTTCCTCCTGATATCACAAATGAAGAAATTGACATTAGCGATCTGTTTGTAGACGACGAGCAGGATCAGCTATACCAAGTGGTCAATATGGATGTGAATGCCGTGACCAAAGCCAGGGCGAAGAGAATTGACCCTGAGATAATTCAGGAAGTTGCCCGGCTATACACCTGACAACTGGCGGAGATGATTTGAACTGCTGAGATTCCTGAAGAGCTATCATATGTCCGTTTAGATGAGGCCAATCTGTCTATCCCCCTCGACGTGATAAAGGAATCATTTCCTGAATTATTGGCGCAAAATATTCACACCCTAGATTCAGCTTATAACGCTTCCATTCACTCAGTAAATATTATATTACAATACACTGAGTGTATGTATATAGATATACAAGTGAATCTAGTGAGGGCGAGGAAAATTTTCAACAGCGGAGCGCCCATCAATATTGTCTTGACCAAACTGGTAAAGAGGGTGAAGATCTCGTCAGCCTTGGAACACAAGAGAGAATACGGGACAGCTGGGCTGAACACCTACGTTTCCTGTGGAGCGTATAGTGCGTTGCCACTATGATTTGGGTCGCTGGTGGTATCTGCGCCAGCCATAGTTTTAGTATGCCAAAACTATAACATCCTGATTAGAACAGAGTTTCTACGGAAGTAAAGAGTTAAATGTAACTTTGAGGATAATACTTTGACCATCCTGGGTCAGACGTTACCATTGATATACCAGAAAGATGGTGAAGCTCCATTGAATTGGAGAAACAACTTAATTAATCTGATATACAATGACGGCATTGTACCGATTCAAAACCAATTGGTTGATAGGAAGTGACGTGAAATGCCGGCGGAAATCCTAGAGAACTGGCGAATTCCACTAAGGATCAAGAAAGAGAGGACCATACTGGTTGGATCGCAGATTATAGTTGACACAGGGTTGACCTTGGAGATTCCTGGGCCGTTGTATGGGGAGATCAGAAGCCCCTGGAAGAAGTCCAGAGTGGAGCCATGGGTGGCTCCTGGGATAATAATGCTGGACCATGGAGAAACTTGAGTTCTCCTGGAGAATTTGAGTGAAAAACTGATGAAGATCAAGAGTAATCAGATCATCGCGTTTATTCATCTGATCCCAACGGCCAAATTGAGAAGATTCCATGTTTTGAGTCTCTTGATGAAATGGGATTACCAGCCAGGGTAGCTGAAAGAATCAACCTATTGGCTGATCAAGAGCAGCTCGCTGATCTGCCAGAAGGCCAGCAGGAAGAGGTGCTCGAACTATTCAAGAAATATTGGGAAGTGTTCGCTCAGGATGACCACAATTTGGGATGCGCACAAGATGTAATTCACAAGGTTGACACCGGGGAAAACTTACTAATAAGGATAAGACTGATCCAAAGGTCAAAAGCCACCAAAGTGGTAGTGGAGGATAAAATCAGCAAGCTAATGAAGCACAGGCTTCTAGTTCCATCATCAAGTCCCTGGGCGAGTCCAAATTGATCATGAAGAAGAAGGATGGATCAAACTGGGTGGTGATTGACTATCAAAGGCTGAACAAAGTTAAGAAGAAGGATTCGTATCCCCTACTGAGGATTGACGATGTGCTATATCAATTAGGAGAAGCGAATTATTTCTCCACAATGGATTTGATCTCAGGATATTGACAGATCAACTTGCCAAAGGAGGACCAGGAAAAATGCGCGATTATTACCGCGCAGGGGCTATACCAACCAATGAGGATGCCCCAGGATCTCTGCAATGCGCCTGCAACGTTTCAAAGGGCTATGGATGTGATATTAAGCGACTTGAAGCTGTCGTGCATCCTGGTATATCTGGATGATATCAACGTGTTCAGTAGAACGTTTACTGATCACCTTATCACTTGGAAGAAGTATTTAAGTGACTGTCCACGACCAACCTGAAGATCAAGCCAAGGAAGTGTCACTTCTTTTCGGGAAAGGGTTGGAATAACTGGGATTTGTAATTAACTCAAGTGGATTGCAGCCGCAAACCCATAAGATAGCAGCTATAGAGCGTATGGCTGTACCAAAGATTGTCTGAGACATCAAGTGCCTCTTGGGATGGTCAGATACTACAGAAAATTTATTTGGGACTTCGCCTGAATAGCTGAGCCATTATTCCATTTATTAAAGTATCTGAAAAAAGGATTCATATGGAATGAAGAGGCCTAGGACTCCTCTGATGAGTTACACTGGTATTTGATAGATTCACCGATTCTGAAATATCCAAATTTTGATCAGGAGTTTATCATTCAAACTGATGCTTCATTGATGGCGATTGGTGCCATACTGAGCCAAGTAGATGAACTTGGGGATGAGCATCCGGTGGCGTATGTGATCTGGACACTCTCAGCTGCTGAGAGGAACTAAACCGTGAATGAGTGTGAATGCCTTGCGGTCATTTATGCATGCAAGCAGTTTCAGGTGTATGTCTACGGAATGCACTTTAAGGTGGTGACAGATCACTCTTCGCTGCGTTGGCTGCACAATCTAAGAGAAATGTAAGGATGAATGGACTGATGGGCACTTAAGCTTCAGGCTTATGATTATGAGATAATCCACAGAGCAAGGGCTTTTAACCAGAAAGCAGATGGCTTATCGCGGTTGCCAATGGTCCAGTTGGTATACCCACAGGTGGCTGAGCTATTCCAGAGAATGGTCAAAGGAAAAATTGGGGAAGAGCCCCAAGAAATCCAAGATGCGTTTTGAATAGCGATGGAAAACACTGAGATTATGGATGGACAAGTATTAAAGATAAATAATGGGAAGCAGCTATTATTCCCAAAACCATCGTAAAGTGAAGCGATAGTACAAGCAGCTCACAAGGTTGTCAGGAACGGAGGCCTGAGGAAAACAACTGACCATATTCGCCAATATTATTACTGGTAATTGATCAACTACGATGTTGTGGATTATCTGGCTTGTTGCATGGAGTGCCAGCTGCACAAACCACACAAGAATACAAAAGGATACTGACTTGTCCACCCTGGATTTTCCTGGCACACGGTGTCCATTGACGTGATAGGACCGCTGACAATGAGCACAGGGGGAGTCAAGTACATCATAGTTGCCATCGACCATCTGACATATGGGTCGAGACAAAGGCCCTAACCAGAGTAGACACTATCAGTACTGTGAGATTCATCCTGGATCAAGTAGTATACCTAGCATGGATGTCCGCAGGTCCTGCTGGGCAACAATGGGACCAACTTCACATCTCATATGATCTTGAGTTAAATGGAATAATGGGGATCTGAGGAGTCATGTCAGTATCATACTGGCCGGAGACTAATGGACTGGTAGAATGGGTCAAAGGGATGCTGGCCATGACGCTAAGGAAGCTAGTCGCAGGGAGAACTTCCACGTGGGGAACATACCTGAGTTGGTGACGTTTGCCTACAACATTAGTCATCATACGGTGATGGGAAAGACACCATTTGAAGTTATTATATGAAAGAAAGGCCGCGTTGCCGCCAATTTTATATTTGGTGGTGGAACCTACGTTGGGGATGAGTACTGAGCAATACTTTGACTGACTGATGAGTATCCTGATTGATATGCAATCACAAGAATTTGATACAACCTTGAAGAAAAGGATATGAGCGAAATTGACATATGGCAAGAAATGACTGGCACCAAAAGAATATCAAATAGGGGAAAAAGTCGCCTATTGCGACATGCATGGTTTTAGATGAAGAAACATATTAGATGAATTGTGGTCTGGTCAATTAGAAGTAATCACCAAGATGGCGACTAATGCTTACTCCATCAAGAATCTCTTGGATGTAAGAGTTGTAAATCAAGTCCACGCTAAGTATCTAAAGCATTATATTGATGAAAAAAATAAAAGAGTTCCCAAAGGACTGATGAACATAATGTTGGTCATGTCCTGATGATTAGTCAAGTCCAAAAAAGGACCTCTGAACCAATCTAGATGGTTAAGTCCGAAAAAGGACCTCTTTACCATGGAAAACTGGTAGGCTTAAGTGCCCAGGACCCAGTTTGGGGGAAAAGATGGACCGCTGAACAAAAACAAGGTCAAGTCCCATAGTAAAAAAGAATAATAAAATTAAATAATTAATAAAGATATGGAAAAAAATTACAAACCGCATAGATAAAAAACAATATATTTTTGTAATTTTTATTTTTATTGATCGTCCTCAGTATGGGGATGATTCCGCCTATGTCACCTCCTGGGGGAGGGAGGATGGATCGCAGTAGGAATAAACAGCCCGTCATAATCAATATGCAATTGGACGTGTAAGGAGAGTGTCTATAACTCTCCTGTTCCCAGCGTGACAGTGCGTGGTGCACCAGGCCAATGCCAGGAAACTAGCTGTTAGAGGCAAGGTGATTAGATCCCAGCAGAGGGTGCTGAAGAAATAATAACTTAGGCATAAGAGTGCAAATTTCATAATAAAAACCCCAGTAAGGGTGACGCGGTGCACATATCAAAAGGGTACAAGCAACCCAGGTTGGAGGGAACCTGGGTGAACAAACGGTGCATGAGGGGAGAGCTTCAAGGTACTTACAATAACAAGGGTAATGGAGCGCGAGACCTCCTCAAAGAGGTTCATGCATAGGAGTGTTCAGAATATCATAAAATTCAAAATAACGTAAAATGAGAAAATGTTTATTGAAGAAGTCAACTAACAAGGTTTGTTGGTCAGGGTTAACGTCTTTAAGCTTGAACAGGGGAATAGGGGTTATACTGCAGTGAGCCCAAGCACTGACTCACCAATAGGGCGACACTGCCATCTGAGTTGGTTGAATAGGCTAAAAACTGACTTCACTTGAGTGATCGATTGAAGTTGGATTTGACCTGAGCGCTTTATTTCAAAAGTAGAACAGGTTTTGAAACCCCACTCCTTGACAAACAGAATTAAATCATCTGCGTTCATTTGGTAAATCGTTCATTTTAATGCCTGGCTCGATGTCAGAGGCTGGGCGTTTGGCACACAACTAGTCCCAACCTGGGCATATTTTGCCTGACCCCAGCGTTGGTCCAGGGTGTGCCTCAGGTCAGGAAGGGCTGCAGCTTCACCCTTTGGGCCTCCTGGTGCCTAGTCTTGTCTTTGGGGTTGGTCCCCACTATTATGTCATGTGCACATGACATTACCCTCTCCCCCCAATAGGGCTTCACCCCCCTCCAGGGCTTGCTCCAGGTAAAAGTTCTTGTGGGCAGGGGCCAACTTCATGGCAGCGACGGTCAGTTTAGGTTGGGATCCAAAAGCCTGGGGAAAACGCTGGTGGAAGGCATCAATCAGATCTTGGGCATGCACACAGTTGCGCGCTGGAACCCAACTGTTTTCTGCAGCGTCAAAGCCCTTCCAGGATACCAGGTATTTGAGTCTTCATTTAATGCGGCGTGAGGCAACTATTTCTTCCACCTTCAACTCTGGTGCCCCATCCACGAGATAGGTCTCAGGAGTCTCTGGTGGGGGGCCCTTGAACAACGTCAGCTTGCTCACATGAAATTCAGAGAAGATCCAGAATGAGGGGGGGAGATCTAGCTGATATGAGGCATGGCCCACCTCTCTAACAACGTGGTATGGACCAATCCTCTTTGGTCCCAGCTTCTTACATGGCTGCTTGATTGGAATGTTACGCACATCAAGCATCACGAGATGCCCTTCCTTGTATGCAGGACCCACTTGGCGCTTCCCATCAGCGTTCTCCTTATATACCTGCATAGCCACCTCCAAGCTTGTGGAAACCCCCTGGTGGACATTCTTGATGGTCTTGGAAAAGTTTACTACCGCTTCAACCTTCGACCCACAGCTGGGCTCCATGTTAAAGGCGGGGTTAAAGCCATGGCTGGCGAAAAATGGGGAACAGCCAATTGAAGAGTGAAAGGTATTGTTGTAGCTAAACTGGGCCATGGGGAGGTGAGAAGCCAAATCTGAATGATCTGCAGTGGTGTAACACCGCAGGAACTGTTCCAAGCACTGGTTCACTCGCTCAGTTTGCCCATCTGATTGGGGATGATAGGCAGTTGAACGGGTAAGAGCAAATCTGAAGAGTCTTACACAACTCTTCCCAAAAAACGGAGGTAAACTGTGGGCCCCAGTCGCTGATAATTTCTTGGGGAACCCCATGGAGCGCAAACACATGAATGACGAAAAGCCTAGCCATCTCAGCTGTGGTTATGGTGTTTCTGCAAGGAATAAAGTGGGCAAACTGCGTGAACTGGTCCACCACTACCATAATGGCATCATAACCATCCAAGACTGGTAGCTCCACAATAAAATCAACCGATATGGAAGTCTAGGGCCCATAAGCCTTTTGGACTAGTACCAACAACCCTACTAAAGGTTGACGATTGGGTTTCATCTGGTTGCTTACCAAGCACTCCTTAAAATACCGGCCCACCTGAGCTGGTAAGCCCTTCCAATTGTATGTGTGATGTATCAACTCCAAGGTCTTTGCTTTCCCAGGATGACCAATGGTGATTCCATCATGATGGTCCCAAATGATGTCCAGGCGCAGTGGTCCAGCAGGTACCCATAAGGCGTTCCTGGAACCACACCATCTCATCCTTTGCATGATAACCCCTGGATAGATCCTCTTGATTTGAAGCGCTCTTAGCAAGTACTATGGCATATTCGCCTGACAGCGGTTAAGAGAGGATGACCTTTCTGAACATACACAGTGCATTCAAAAAGTTCTGGGACTAACGTTAAAAGACACAACTTTACAAATAAACAAACTTTCTTTTATCATAATTTAACGTACAACCTTTCCCTCTCTATACATATTTATATTGCTAAAACAATTGTTAAAAGGTATGCACATAGTTCCTATTTTTTATAACCATGTTTAAACCAGCTGTCACATTCTTTTGAATTGTCTCTACTTTATCAAAAGGATGAACCTTAAGTGCCACCTTCAGATTATTAATATTCACCCTATTCACCAGATTTGGCTCTGTCTGACTTCTTTCTGTTCTCTAATCTGAAGGTGGCACTGAAGGTTCATCCTTTTGATAAAGTAGAGACAATTCAGAAGAATGTGACAGCTGGTTTAAACATGGTTATAAAAAATAGGAACTATGTGCATACCTTTTAAAAATTGTTTTAGCAATATAAATATGTATAGAGGGGAAAAGGTTGTATGTTATATTATGATAAAAGAAAGTTTGTTTATTTGTAAAGTTGTGTCTTTTAACGTTAGTCCCAGAACTTTTTGAATGCATTGTGTACCATATTCCTCTGCATTATCCAGAGGTGCAAGCGCTGGCCCGTTAGCCAGGAAAGAGGGAAGTAGCGACAGAATTTCACTAGGAGGGATCATATCATAGGTGTTGTGCACTTCTACTTTCTTGTTCAGGGGCTAAAGCAGGGTTGCGCTCAAAGCATCTGCCAAACCATTATCCTTTCTCTTGGTGAAATCATATGTGAATGCAAATTGGGAAAGGATCTCATGCCAACGGATCTGCCGTAGGGTTAGGACATGAGGCGCGGGGTAGTACAGCAAGGCATGGTGGTCTGTACGTACGCGGAATGGTTAGGTAGAGCCATGCAAGTGGTGACGCCAATATGTCAGCGCCTCCAAAACTGCTAGTAACTCCTTGTCATAAACGGCGTAATTCAACTCTGAAAAAGACATTTTTCTAGAAAATATCCCACTGGATGCTCTATCCCATCTTCGCCTACTTGTAACAAGGCGGCCACTATGGCGAAGTTGGAGGCATCAGTTGACACAATGAACTCCTTTGAAGGGTCGACATGGCGAAGAACAGTCGTGGATAACAGGGTGCACTTCACTGCTTGGAAAGCATCCTCCAAAGTGGGGGACCACTGAAGCACCTTGGCACCGATAGCCTTATATAATGGAGCCGCCACCTCAGACAGATTGGGAGTGAACTTCTTGAGGAACATGCACGTCCCCAAAAAGCTCCTTAATTCTTTAACCAAGGTGGGGTAGGCCTTTCACGAATCGTCTTCTACTTGTCTGGAGTTATCATGTGTCCTTGGTCAAACATGACGTTGCCCAGAAACGTGACCTAGGACTTAAAAAACTCGCACTTTGATTTCTAACGTAAGGCTGGCTGCCTTTAACCTCTCCACCACTTGCAAAGGTGAACTGCATGGGACTCCTGATCAGGGGAAAAAACCAGGATATTATCCATGTAGGAGACCAAGCATACCCCAAACAGGTCCCCCAACGCTGCATTAATGCGGCGTTGTAAGATAGCAGGGGCATTCTTAAGCCCAAAAAGCATGACCCGAAACTGGAAGATCCCTTTTCTGGTACAGAATGCGGTCAACCACTCTTGTCCCTTTTTAATTCAGATCTGATTGAACGCGTTGAGGCAATCCAGCTTGGAGAAGACCTTCGCCTTCTCCACATAGCGTGCAATTTGGGGTCCAAAGGGATGGGATGGAGGTCTGGTACTGTGACATTGTTGAGGTTCCCATAAAATACACAAGGGAATAAAGTTCCATTGGCTTTCTCCACAAAGAGTAGGGGGAGCATACAGGGGAGGTACGCTTTAAAATCGCACCCTTGGCTAACTGTTCTTTTACCCACACATCCAACGCCTCCTCCTCCAGGACAGTCAATGGGTAGATAGGGGAAGAGATACGCACCAGATCTACCGTGAGCTTAAAGTCACAATCAAACTCAGAGGGCTCAGGGAGTGCGTTGGCAGATGCTGCATCAAAAGAGGATTCCAAACCCTCCAAACAAGAAGGTACAGGAACTTCCACTGAGGGCTTCTGAATTGAGGCAAGGAGACAAGGGAGACGGTGGGTCCAATGGGGCAAGTTGCCTGGGGCGTTTTCTTCTGACAAAGGCACAACGAATGTGCGACCATTCTTCATGGTGAGGGACAAGGTATTTTCCTTCAGGTTAGTTTAAACGTTAAACTTCCGCCACCACTCCACACCCAAAATGATATGGAACAAGCAGTTTTTGATCGCACTGAAGTGATCAGACAAGAGGTACTTGCCAACCTGATAGTCCACTGTCCTAATGATCTTCAGAGTGGGAATACCTTGGGACGCCCCTCCTCTAACCACATCACCTGGAAAGTAACTCAGTCCATGGTAGTCGGCTAAGTACTGGCCCATATAGTTTCCAGAGGCGCCAGTATCCACCAAAGTAGTAGTGGCGAGCTTCCCTAAAGGAGAGGAGAGGGGGGCAGTCAACAGAAAATACCTAGAATGGTCTATATTTATGGAAGACAATGACAACACTTTACCAAAAATTTCTTCTTCTGGCTCAAGTATGTCAACAGAATTGGTTTTGGAATCAAAAAAGGGGTGGGATATTTGGCCACACTTTATAATGAGGCCACACACCCCATTATGCCTTCTGCAGGTGCATATACTTGATTATATTTTAAACGTAGTGCCTTTTCCACCTTCCTGAGTGCGCCTAATCATGGTAGAGGTCAACCGTGGGTTCTTAGGGGTAATATGATATACCTGAATAGGGTCCTCATCCAGGCCATATGAACTTTTAAATGGTTCAGAAATAGAGACAAGGTTTCCATTATAAAACGCGTTTTCTGACGCTAATGACCCTATCCGTTGATCCGCAATGGAATGCCCAATGTTATCCAAGGTCAACACCCCCAGGCCTATCTGTGCTGATTCCACCGGCATTATCTGAACGCGACACCAAAGGGAAACTAGTTTCTCAAAATGGAATTTAATTAATTCGGTGGAAAGTTGGGGAATCGCAACTTTCAGACATCGAAGTGGCCAAATCCACCAGGTACAAACTGAATGGTGGATAATTTCCAGTTAAAGGCAAACAAAATAACGCCAAGTTGCTCCAATCCTTGGTAAAAGAGAGGAAACAACGGTGAAGCTAATGACAGCCAGAGCCACAGCCAACGGCCACTGTTTCCACTTTGGAAAAGTTCCACTTGGAGAAAGTTTGTGCACATAAGAAAAATAGGTTGGTCAACTAGTGTAAGAGAGTGTCTATAACTCTCCTGTTCCCAGCGTGGCAGTCCGCGGTGCACCAGGCCAACGCCAGGGAACTAGCTGTTAGAGGCAAGGTGATTAGAGCCCAGAAGAGAATGCTTAAGCAATAATAAAATAGGCATAAGAGTGCAAATTCTATAATAAAACCCCAGTAAGGGTGACGCGGTGCACATATCTAAAGGGTACAAGCGACCCAGGTTTGAGGGAACCTGGGAAAACAAACAGTGCATGAGGGGAGAGCTTCAAGGTACTTACAATAACAAGGGTAATGGAGCGCGAGACCTCCTCAAAGAGGTTCATGCATAGGAGTGTTCAGAATATCATAAAATTCAAAATAACGTAAAATGGGAAAATTTTTATTGGGGAAGTCAACTAACAAGGTTTGTTGGTCAGGGCTAACGTCTTTAAGCTTGAACGGGTGAATAGGGGTTATGCTGCAGTGGGCTCAAGCACTGACTCACCAATAGGGCAACACTGCCATCTGAGTTGGTGGAATAGGTCAAGTCTGACTTCACTTGAGTGATCAATTGAAGTTGGATTTGACCTGAGCGCGTTATTTTGAAAATAGAACAGGTTTTGAAACCCCACTCCTTGACAAACAGAATTAAATCATCTGCGTTCATTTGGTAAATCGTTCATATTAACGCCTGGCTTGACGTCAGGGGCTGGGCATTTGGCACACCACTAGTCCCAACCTGGGCATATTTTGCCTGAACCCAGTGTTGGTCCAGGGTGAGCCTCAGGTCAGGAAGGGCTGCAGCTTCACCCTTTGGGCCTCCTGGCGCCCAGCCTTGTCTTTGGGGTTGGTCCCCACTATTATGTCATGTGCACATGACAGGACGCTTGTGAGGGTGAGATTTACACAAAACCACATTTGTTGAGTGGACGCCAATCCCTGAGAAAAGCACTTAGGGGAAGGGAAATTGAGATATCAGAGGAAGCCAATCACAAAACCCCGGAGCGGGTAGGAAAGCAACAGTTTAAAAAGAGGCAATCGGCAAATAGCCCTAAGTAATTTTAATATAGCACCGGAGCCAGATGATTAGTCCTGAGCGCCTACCGATGGGCTTTATCAAGGACACCTGACATGTGGGCTGGCAACGAAGAAGGATTTCTTGATGGGGGTTGCCAAATCATTTTCCCTATTAATGCCATCAGAGGAAGATATCAATGGGAAGCCCAAGAGAAGATAAGGTTGTGCAGAGAGCAGATTGCATCCTGCAAGCAGCGACTATGGGCTTTGTGGAAGTGAAAGCTGAATGAACGGTGGAAACCAGGTGAGACTGGAAGCTTCATTGACCAACTTCAAAGAACTTGGCCAGCAAAGCGAAGAGTATATGTGGCAGTATCCCGATCCAGAAGGTTATCAAGATCAGAGGGATTCAGCGCTAAAGTCAAAGCCTCAATGAATTGGGTCCAGAGTCTAGCGTTGGAGAGCTCGAAGTGAATGCTGTTACCAGTTGAGAGCTCAGAGACCAGAACAGCAGGTTTTTAAAAAATATTTAGTCAGAAGAGGAACTCAGGGCGCAAGTCTGACCCGTCCAGAAATGAATGATCCAGAGCAACCAGAATAATCTCTAAAGCATCTACAATGAAGTTTGGAGCATAAGCAGAATGAGCTGAATCCAGGAGGGTTTCAAAGTCCAACTCTAGAAATGACTGCAGAGGAAGAGTCAGCTAAGAGTTGGATAAAATGATGGCCAGCCTGGTTTTGGAGGGATTAGTTAATGTTTCTGGTAATTTGACAGAAGGCTAGTCACTTTCACCAGACTAGGCGTATGAGTCCTGGAAGGACCATAAAAGAGGTTTCATCGAGCATCTTGACTCATCTGCTGGAAGAGACGAGGTCTGGATCAGACAGAGTATTGAGGAGATGCTTGTAGCGAGACTTGGAATTTGACATATGAGCTAGACGAGAGAGGGATGTCAGACTTATATAAAAGTTGATATTATGCACTCTAATATCCATTAAGCTCCAATTTTGGAGAAATTAATCTAAAAATTAATGAGATAATCTCTCCAAGGGCAGAATTAAGGATGACTTATGCTAAGAGGTTATGAGTGAAATAACAAGGGCAAATAAGAAATAAGTATTCTTATTTATGCTGTGAAACGAACATTTATGGCAAGAGTCTCCTGTCTAGGATGAGGAGAAAATCAGGAAATCAAGGATGCCAGACCAATAATCTTGAGTATGACAGCAGGTCATATACCCTGATGGGGGAAAAACAGATCCCAGGACTAATATTGTCATTAGTAAATTGATCAGCCTAGCATGACAGAAGGTCATGGGGACCGCGCTCTGAGAAGGTGGTAGCGAGGAGGAAGAGGAAGAACGCTGTATGCCAAAAGTCATCCTGAGCAGCGTTGAGTATTGATGAGTGTACACCGTTTGAACAAATGAAGTATCTGACTAGGTGTTTGAAGCGTTGTTCTCATGCCCCAGTCCTTTTCTCACTGGAAATCCAGGCAAGAGGGGGGGTGTGTTGGGATTTTCGCCCATATTCCCAGCCTGCTAGATTACCTGGTATCACTAGGGGGTAGTTCCCTAAGGCGAAGTGGATCAGAAATTGGTTGGCCTAAGTTTAGGAGGAGCTATGTTTGGGGGATTTTGAAATATTCGCATGGTCATATATGTCATGGATTGATCCAGATGAATACCTAAGATCTCATAGGGTGGAGTTGCTGACAAAATAGGGGCATCTGATAGTGATTAATTATCAGGTGTACTAATTGGGATCAGTTGGGTTTCATCACTGACTGATTGGTAATGAATAGTAAGTTTTGAGGTGAGTGATGCTGCCTGCAACTAGCGAATTGACCAGTTGGTGAGTGACCTGCCATACTGGGTACTAAGTCCCATTACCTAAGCAGGTCGCTAGCCAATTATAATTTTGGCTTGCTTGGATCAAGAGAAAAACGTTAGTGAAAAGTCTTCTGACTCTTTTCCATTTGAGGTCTTAAGGATGTCCAATGATGGAATTCTAGCCAGGATGGGGAAGACCATTGCTGCTGAGACGAGGATAGGTGATTCAACGGCAATGGCTGCTGTTTCATTGAAGAGGTGTCAACCAAGGGTTAGACAGCCGAATCCCCCACTATATAATTTCCTAGGATTTACTATAATAAAAAACATTATCTATGAAAGCATTATTATCTACAGTTATATAATCATTTCAGTGTATAGTTAGACTATCAGCTTCTATTGTGTCATTCTATCTCAAGGATAATATTGAAGAAGGCAATAATTGGAAGACTCTTAGAGAGAAGAGTAAAGATCCAAGCGGGGATCTAGAGACAAAGGAACCACAATCAGGGATAGCTGCCAACTCTGTGTTGGGCTGAAAAAGACTGTCATTATGTATCTTAGTGAAGATTGGGTGAACAAGAGTATAGGGAACAAATTCCTACGATTATGACTTCAAGAATATTTCAGAAATACTGGCTTAGCGTTGGGCCAAATAATAGTTCAATCTCAACTATGGATAATAGTCTTTATACTATTATTAATTCATAATACATTCTACTCCCACGCGACGAAGTGCATGAGGAAACTGAACCTGTGCAGTAAAAAGGTTACTGGGGTGATGGCCGATAATCAACATAGAGTAAATTTTTATAGGGGTTGTCTATGCAAATCAAAGTGGAGATAGAAGGAAAGCTAGGGATGTGAACTTCAGATTGACCGCTTATCTTCTTACAACCAGCCTTTACAACGTACTCTTCTTTGTTTCAGGAGATACCATTAGGGTGCATAATTATCAGCTTAACTTGGAGAGAAGGCAGTACAGCTTCAACGCGCTTGGTTGGAAGCACTTTGTTGGATGACTTAAGGCTCTCAGACCAACAGGATGAAGGAGAGTCGGTTTAAAGTTCCACTGATGGAGCAATTTCAAGGGCTGAGCAAGCACAGGTGGGCGTATAGGGTTATCGTAGCCCCCAGCCTCTGGCCTATGGTTGGAAGGTCCCCAATGGTTAGAACTTGGGAGCTAGCCACAGACCTTAAGGCAGTCTCAACTTTGTAGTAACCTGAGACATCTAGGACCGCCTCATTTATGTACTGAATATTTTTGAAGTTGCGTTTCACAGAGACAATTTGCCTGGCTAAAGAAGGATGGAGAGCAGGGTTAGTTAAATAATAGTAACAGCGTCAGCAAGAGTCAACATTTTAGAGGTTAATAAAGTCTGGTTCTAAGTAGAAATGCTCAACAAAAGAAGTAACCAATCCCTCATTTCCACGATAAGACCCAAAAAGCCTGTTATCTCTTAAATAAAATTTTTTGTGGAGCTGAATTCTGGAATAAGCGCCCCATTGACCACCGTCCAAGTAGTAAGGGAGTTTATATATAGCACCATTACCTCTTTACATGCGATTTAAGCAAGAAAAGATGTGCTGAATTTTCTGTTGCTCAGTTCTGTCTTCCATGGCAGTTTCATAGACATATAAAAATGAGGCAATTCTATCCTCAACGTGGTTAAGCTTGTCTTTAAAGGGGTTTTTAAAGAAAACATTAGTGGGAGCCCTAAGTGGAGTGGAAGAGGGGCCCTATTTAAGCTTTTTAGGCGTGATAGGGCTCTGGCTAGTTGATTTTTTAGGCAACTATCCTTGAGTGATAATCAGAAGAAAGGGAAGGGGGTCACTCACTTGACAGACCACACTTTAGTTGAAAGTTTGTGGTGTACATGAGACCCTGCAGTGAGCACCGCTTGATGAAATCCCAGCAGGGCTAGTTGCTCACAGGTGCTATTTGCACAGGAGCTCAACAAATTTACCAGTTGTAGTTGGGTTAAACTTACGACAGTTGATAAAAGTAAATAATAGGATAAATTAAACACAAAAGAATATTAGTTTTGTATATCATTTTGTTAGTCCTAAAAACTAGGGATTTGAGGGAAAAAGAACTCTTATTTAATTTGGCGCCACTTGTTGGATTTTTAGGGTTTTCCGTGCTTGCTGGTGCGTTTTGCACCTAATATTACAACAATAATTCCGCAGGAGATGTAGCACTCTCTATTGACGGATTAATTGATATAGGGTTTTTCTCAGATCACTTATACTAAAAATGATAAAGGTTTTTATACAAAAAAGTTAGATCTTTATATAAGCTCTTAATAGATGTGGTGTAGGGGTATAGAGCGAACCCTTTTACAATTGTACTGCTTGGTATTTAAATTAACTCATGGCTTAGTCGAGATAGTTAAATATTTCATTATTGACTTCAATCATATTTAGGAAATATGGGCGTTCACCCTATCAGAGCTCTCAAATCTTGGCTCTCTTTAATAAAACGGCCAATTGAGGGTCAAGAATAGGTTTGACATGTCTGTTAGGCTTAGATTTTATATACTTGAGCCAATCATCTTGAGGAAAATAGTTGCATCTTGTGAGACACCCTCTAAGGCTATAAAAGGGGGTGTTTGCGGCTTAGGTGCTTGAATTGAATTAGAATTGGGCTGTATAACCTCCAATGAGCTCCCCTGATTTCGCCGCATAGTTGGTGCAATTTGATTACCCAAACTTGTACTATTTAAACTGAAAAGTACTAGTAAAAGGGGTACCCCAATTTGAGTGGTTCCACAGAGAATTGGCTATGATTTTTTGGCCGATTTCGTCATTATTATAAACCAAATCACTCTTATTACAGTATTAGACTTGTAATTGTCTGATATTACCCTCTTCATTAGTGTTAGATGGAGAATAAGGGCACAGGAACCATCCATGGAATCATTTGACATTAACTCTAATAGCAAGGGAATTGATGATATACTCCTCCCCGCACTTATAAGTGACTACAAAAGTGCCTACCCAATAGACCCAAGCATCTCACTTCTGGGTGTGAGAGATTGTAAAAATAAACATTAAGTCTGACACTTGAAAGGAAGGGAAAGCTTCCTATGCTCATTCGTGGCTACCCCTTCCTTGGTTACCGTTTTAGCAAGGTTAGTCATGGCATCAGACTGCAGCTGGATGATGCGTTGTGAAAATCTTTTCAGGGCTTTTTCAGGATCTTCTGTCCTACCAGAGAAGATGTCTTTTGCTAGCAGGGTTGATACTCCTGGTTCCTGACCATATAATACTCACAATAGAGACAATTTGAAGATTTGATGGTAGCTGTTATGGTAGGCCATGAGGGCACAAGGTAAGAATTGATCCCAGTGTAGGGGATCTGAGCTGGCCATCTTTTGTAATATAAAAATCAGGGTTCCATTTTCTCTTCCCACAGTAATATTTAAGGAGGGGTTGTAAGGGGTTAAAAAGTTGCTGCGTCCCCATGGAAGTATCTAAAAGCTTTACCACCCATGATGTAAAATTCCTCCCATTGTCACACAGTAGGACCTGGGGACAATCATGCCTGGTGAAAATATGTTGATGGAGGAAGGTGGCATCAGCTTTGGTGATCTGGGAATGAAGAGAAACCGCTTCAACCCATTTAGTGAAGTGATCAATACCTACCAGGATATAGCGATTTCTGCTGGTAGTCTGAGGTAGTGGACCTAACATGTCCAAGCTTATTGTATGAAATGATTGTTGAGGCGTGGTGGGTTGGTACTGATACGTGGGTTTGTAGCTGAATTGCTTCTTACAGATTAGCAGGCATCCAGCACTTTGATGAAGGACTCCATGTTTACCTCCAAGTAGTACCGATCCTTCACCCACTCATATGTTTTACGTAATTCACTGTGCCTCAGCATAGAATGGACCTCCATGATCATGGGAACTCGCTCATATGGGTGGAGATAAGGTAAACAATTCACTCCTACTTTCTTATACAAATTCCCGCCTTCCACCTTAGTGTTGCGGGAGTGTTAGCTTAACATTTTGCGGACAGATTCATCCTCATTTTCCCAGGCGTCAGGGGGCGTAGGGAGATCATGCAGCCTCTCAGCTTTACTATTATCCATGTGAAGGATAGGCAGCCTTTTCAACCCATTAACGTTCATATGGCGGGTTCCAGATCAGTGTTCAATCTTCATATCATAGTGTTGGAGCTTTAAAAACCAGCGAGGCAACCGCCCAGGGGGATCTTTCATATTTTGTAACCACTTAATTGAGGCGTGGCCAATGATCACATTGAGGGAAGTTCCACATTTAGAAAAGGGCGGTAATATTTTACAGCCATCAGGACCACAAGGCACCCCTTTTCAAGTGACACTGTAATTGTGTTCAACCTCAGATAACATCTTGCTGAAATAGGAGATGAGATGATCCGCACCTTTATCATCCAATTGAGCTAATAAAGGCTCCAACAACGTAGTCAGAGGCATTGGTAAAAGAAGAAAAGTTTATTGTAATCAGGGTGGCGCAGGGTAGAGCGCTTTTGCAACAACTGCTTTAGCGTCTTGAAGGAGCCTTGTTGTTCAGCTTCACCAATGAAAAGGGACGTTTTTAGTCAATAGCAGTACAAGAGGCTCACTTAGCTGGGCGAACTTAGGGATAAAATTGGTGGTAATACCTCATCATACACAAGAATACCTGGATATTGCACAGGGTTTTGTTAGCATTTTAGATATAGCCTCAACTTTGTCTTGGAGGAGTTGAATCCCTTCCTGTGAGATGGCATGTCGAAGGAAATCTAACTTTTCTGAAAGAAGGTGCTCTCAAAAAGCTTTAATTTAATATTGGATTGATGCAAGATTTGAAAGACTCCTTTCAGGTGAGTAAGATGGTCATTAAAGGTCTTAGAAAACACAGTGTTGTCATCAAGGTAGATGATGACGCAACCTAACTTGAGGTCCTGCAAGATGTGATCCATGGCTCTATGGAAAGTTGCAGGAGAGTTGTTCAACCCCTGAGGTAGTCGGGTGGGTTAGAATAAGCCTTTGCTGCAGATTAGAGTGCATTTCTCCTGATCTTGGGGAGATAGGTCCATTTTCCAATATCTTATGTCTAAGGATATAGCTGATAAGACTTAGATCCAGAGAGCTGTGCTAGGACGTCATCAATGCGAGGGCTAGGATATCTATCCTTCTTGGTGAGGTTGTTCAGTTTGCAGTATTCTATAACTACCTGATGACCTCCATTTTTCTTCTTTATCAATAGGAGAAGTGACGACCATGGGCTTTGCGAGGGTACCAGTAGCCCAGCATTTAATAGCTGTTTGAGCTGCATATTTCATCTGTTGCACCTCAACTTTTGACTTACAATAAGGTTTGTACTGGATGGGACTAGCATCCCCCAATGTCAATGGTTTGACTCCAACCTATATATGACCATAGTCAGTCTTAGCTTTAGAGAATATGTCGCTGTAGGACTCCAAAAAATATTAACTTTTATAAACTCTGCAAGGGTTATATCATCGGAGATATGAGCGTCAGGCAATGTATATAATTATTTGTCAGCAAGTAGGCCCATGTCTGACATAGACCCAATGCAGTGGACCTGGTTAATTTCCTAACTGGAAAAAGCAAAGCTTTCCCAATCCTGGTTTTTCTTTAAGACCATGTCCTTATTGGTAAGATTCCCCAGTAGAATACTGGTAGGACATTATTAGACTGGTTTTAGGATGCCTGATAATACTTGAGGTTCTAAGAGACTGATTCCATTAATACTTGTTATGTGCATAAGGCAGTTGTATGGATTTTCTGGGTAACTTGGTGTCACTCACCCTTTGTTCACCCGCTCTAATTACACTTTTCAGCTGAATAAAACGGAGTTCCCTTAAGAACGTCCACTAATTCAGGCAGCATCTTGGTAAAATGCCCCGCCATTGTGTAACTTAAAGACAAGGCAAAGAAAGGATACTCAACCGTTCAAGCATATTCCTTTTTATTTATCTCATTGTGGTTCAAAATCAGGGGAACCTCGTGATTAAACAGAATGAGATAGTCCAGCTTCAGATTAATAATCCTGTCAAACTTGAGTATAAACTGGGTACCAATCTGCATGTCATAGGTATTGTTGGATAAGGCCAGTGTGGGGTCCAAGCGAGGAAATTTCCCAAATTGATAAGTAAAGATGACTATGCCCCAATAGCATGAGTGTTGGTCATACTGGCAGTGCCAAGCTATGGTGTATAGTAGAGAACAGGGGCCAGATTAATTTTTTCATAAGCTTTAAAGATACAACGGTCACGGGGGATCCAGTGTTGAGGTTAACAATGACTCATACTGCCTTGAAAAGAACCTCCACTTTGGTCAAGGATTCCTCCAGGTAGGTGGGAAGAGTGAGGACCTACTTTGGACTTAAAGTAGAAGCAAGGCGTTTGGCAGTTTCAGGGAATTTATCCTAGTAGACTGCAGCATATACACACTCTGAGTGGATCAGATCATCGTGGCAATGTGCTGGCAAGTATCAGTCCCGGTATTAATAACTTCCAGGCCTCTCAGCACCTGATTAAGATATGTTCTGCGGGGTACCCTAGCCATATTTACTCTTTCCAGGTTCAACCTTTCAGTTACCTTCACTTCACCTGGGGCTTTTAAAGCATAGTGACTGGCATTGTTGGAAATTTGCCTCCCAGGCCTCAGAAGAAGAAGGTTGTAGGTGAAAAGCAGCTGAATAGAGGGAAAGATGGACATTTAAGAGTTTGAAATAAACCAGAACGTTTTTTAAATAAAATAATGATGATTTCGAGGATATTGGCCAAAAGATCCTGGCTGATTCTTGGTGGAACCCCGTTAATTGAGGTACACAATTTCAAAACCTAATTGGGCATTTAATGAAAATTGAGTAGTCAGATTACTCCAACTTTGTAACAGACCATGGGGCAACTATCGGAAGGCATGCCCCCAGCCACAGCCAGGTCCTTTCAAGCACCTACGCGGGGACCACCTCTTTTATAGCTGTGGCAGCGGTCCCCAAGGTAAAAAGTATTTTACCCAGCGGTGATTGGGTAAAATACATCAAAACATTACTGCATGGGTGCATTCTGCCCAAAATCCTCATCCCAACCATCAGTTCACCAAAAAGTAATGCAAAAATCTCAAGATTTGATAGGAGCGTTTCTGATATTTCCTAATTTGGATAGCGTTAAAGCTATTCCTAAATTATCCTCGAATTCCACCCAACCCTCAAAACGGTTTAAATACTGATCAGTCAGATATTGAAAGGGATTGACTCTCTTTTACTCCCACATGGCGCCTATTAAAACCTTTAATTTAAACTTCTATTATTTTTTTTTATTTTTATTTCCCTATAAGTGGTGAAAAACGCCCCTGATTTATATTGTTGGATTTAGGCAGCAAGCACAAGCGAGACGTTTTCTAAGCCAAAAATCCAACAAGTGATGCTCACTAAAGGGGAGCCTGTACACCACAAAATACGATGGAAATGAACCCTCAGCTAGCCTCCATTGAACTCCAGCTAGTTAGTGCTCTGTCTCGCCTTAAACGGCTTGAGCAGCATACATTACAATGCCCTAGTTAAGAAAACCCCTCTGAGAGACAAGTTCATTCCTGGTGAGGGTAGCATTGCCTCCTTCCTATATGTGTATGAATTTATGATGGAAGGAGCCACTGACAAGCAAAAATTCTGTACATTCTTCCTTGAATAAATTGAATATCACAAGAAAGAATGGTCCCCACCATGGTCAACCTCTGTACTTGGGCAGAGGTTTAGCAAGCACTGCTTGATGAATTTGATTCTAAGAAAAGTTTGAAGCGACAAAAACAGACCTTTATTTGCCTCAGTATGCACGAGGAAGAATCAAAAATTAGTTTGTTGAGAGCTTCTATAATAAAACTCAACCTTTGTTGCTTGCACAAATGCTCCCTCTTGAAGATGCAATTGCGGCTATCTTAGCTGGCTTGGCATTTCATCTCTCCTTGGCAATGCATTTCTTTTCTGAAAAGTGCACATTTATAGCTATAAGAGATATCAAGGAGCTTTATTAGCAGTTGCAGACATCTAAGAGTATGACCCTACCCAAGGAGCTATAAGCCCAGATCCTACTCCGCTCCATGTAGCATCTACTACGGCTGTTTACCTCCGGAAACTGGCTCCTACAGAGCTGCAATCACCTACTGTTTCCTCTTCACATAACAATAATTAGTTGGTAATGGCGGTGATGGGGCAGTGCTCCTTTTCATCTTCAGTTCAAGAGACGCAGCTGGTGAAAGCCGTAGCTCCTTTGCCTCGTTCATCTTCTTCAGAGCGGCTTTCCCAAGCAGTTCCAAAACTAGCTCCCAAGCCCAAACCTCTATCTCAGGTTCAACAAGTTACACCGCCTGTTTTGAAGAAGTACATAGCCACCAACCGACCCCTAGTTGTTGAAGTTAAAGCATCCACCTCCAAGGAGCTATCCCCTTCAACTTCTTAATCAACTAACTCTATCTTGAAACCTGTATCCATGAGGCAGCAAAAACCTTCTACTTCAAAGGTCGAAACTCAGGCTGTAATAATTACAACACCTCCCCCAAGAGCTAATGAAGTGGAGGAGTAACCTCTGGACCTATCATCCCATAAGGGAAGTCCTAAACCTACCCACCTCCTATGGATCCCTAACCTTCATTGATAATCCCTCTGACGACGAGTCTGAGGGAGGTGATGAAGATGTTGGTCATTATGTTCTAGGAGCCCCAGATGAAGTGGAGGTAACTCATCGATTGAACCCAGAGAGAGTGAATTGGGCTAAGATCCCTCATCATGCTTATCTGCGGCAAATGATAAAGGGTCTTGAAATTATTGACACGGCCAGTGATGCTGAACAGCTCATTGCTACATGTCTCCAATCTACCCAGTGCATTTTTACCCTGAAGACTATACAGGAGAGATACCCTAAAACGACCAAACGACTTCCCTCCACTCTTCATCTAAAAGAGGATCTTGCTCTTCCCCCTCCTTGGGTGGTGCTTTAACTAAAGTGGAGGTCGTTGTTAATGTTGTGAGGATTAAGGCTATCCTTGATCCTGGGTCCCTAGTGAACGTTGTATCATCCAAGCTTATTAAAAAAATTAAGCTGACACCTTACCTTGACTATACCTAAAAGTTTTTGAACTGCAGGTCCAAAATAATACCCGCGCCATTGGGGCGTACTCTTCCCTTCCCATTCGTTTTGGTAAGCTTCTCTTAGCAGCTCCGGCAGTGGATTTGACCAATGATACCTATGATTTACTCATTAAAACCCAGTTCATAATCGAATGTGAAGGGGTTATTAACATGAAGCAGGGCTATCTCTACTTGCTTAACTACGAAGTTCTATTGATACTGACCAATGAAGATATTATTAAAAAAGACTAATCTTCCACCGTTGAGTTTCCCTCTTCCGCCTTAGCATTACATTACACCACTGCAGGACGGCATACAAAAATGTTGCCTCCATCAGTGGACACCTTTGAGGGTATCCCGTTCTATGCTTCAGAAAAAGTTGTAATTAAAGCGGTTGAACAAAGGGTAACTGATACTAAGATTACCTTACAATTCCCTCATAGCCTCTTACTGCACTTAACTAGCATTGATGGAGTTAGTCATTTGGAGCCCAGAGTTTTTCCAGATGTACTTGACCCTGCCTATCATGACCTATCAACCTTCTGCCAGAAAATTTTACCAAGAAGAATATAGTTATAAAAAAGCCTAAGATATTGGAAGGAGTATGTTGATTCCCCTTGAGGAAATATAGCAAGTTAACTGTATTAGATCTATGATATAAATGGGGTTACCCGCCGACCAATCCATATGTACCCTACCCTTTGTTCAAAGCTCCGAGGAACTAACCCCAGCTGAGTTGGAGAAAGTCCACACCTTACTAGGTTCCTATAGCGACATCTTATCTAAATTTGATACTGACTATAGGCACATGAAGGGTTGGACTCATACCATTGACATTGGTGATGCTCAGCCCATCCGCTCCAAACCCTACCACAAATCAAAAGTTGAGGAGCTACAGATGCGGACGGAGCTCAAACAGCTGTTGGACGCTAGGTTGTTGGTACCTTCCCAAAGCCCTTGGTCATCCCCGCTCCTATTAATAAAGGATAAAAATGGAGGTCATTGGGTATTGATGGACTACTGTAAGCTGAATAACCTTACCAAGAAGGACAGCTACCCTTCCCCCGCATAGATAAAACTCTGGACCAACTCTCTGGGTCTAAATACTTCTCCTCCATGGATTTGGCTAGCGAGTATTGGCAGATGGACCTTTCTCCGCAGGATAAGTAGAAGTGCGCCCTTATCTGCAGTGAGGGTTTGTTTCAATCAACTCATTTACCTCAGGGGTTGTGCAATGCCCCTGCTACTTTTCAGTGGGCAATGGATCATATTCTCCAGGACCTTAAAATGAGCTGTGTGATCGTCTACCTTGATGACATCATAATCTTCTACAAGACGTTCAACGAGCATCTCACGCACCTAAAGGAGGTGCTTCAACATTTGCGGGACTCTAACATAAATTTGAATCCCTCTAAATGTAATTTTTTCCAAAAAAAGTTGGATTATCTCGGGCACTCCATATCCCAAGATGGGATACAACCTCTGCAGGATAAAGTTGAATCTATATGTAAGATGCCCGCTTCCAGATCCTTCATGATATCCAATTATTCTTGAGCATGATGGGATATTATCATCGGTTCATTCCCAAGTTCGCCCAGCTTAGTGAGCCCCTTGTACGTCTCTTTGCCAAGAACACTTCCTTCTATTAGGGCGCTGAACAACAGGCTGCTTTGAGTCTCTGAAGGCCTTATTGCAAAAAATCCCCATACTAAGTCACCCTGACTATGGCAAGCCTTTTATGTTGTTTACAGATGCCTCCACTTATCTATTGGCGCTATCTTGGCCCAGCTGGATGAAAATGGAATTGATCATCCCGTATCTTACTTCAGTAAAATGCTTTCTAAAGCTGAGCGTAACTATAGCGTCATTGAGAAGGAGTGTTTGGCTGTCCTGTTTGCTTTTAAAGACTACTGCCCTTCATATACGGGACTCCTTAAAATTAATAACTGACCACGCCTCTCTGAAGTGGTTACAAAATATGAAGGACCCCACTGGGCGGTTGGCTCGCTGGGCTCTGAAGCTCCAGCATTATGATATGACAATTTAACATCAGGAAGAAACATGTCACATATATTTAATATGGGTTACCACGGCTTCCTGTTCTTCACTTAGACAATAGTGAAGTTGAGAGGATACACGATCTCATTATGACTCCTGACACATGGGCTGATGAAGATGAAATAGTACAAAAGAATCTCGCTCGTCACTTCCGCAACACAGAAGTAGAGAACAGGAAATTATATAAGAAAGTAGGAGTAAATTGGTTGCCCTATCTCTGGCCATCCGAGCGTGTCCCTGTCATTTTGGAGTCTAACACTATCATGGAGCATAGTGGAGTACGCAAAAAACCTATGAGTAGTAAAAAGGGCGATACTATTGGGAGGGCATCATGGAGACCATAATTGAAGTCTTAGATGCATGCCTGACCTGTAAGAAACAAACTGGATTCAAGACCCAATATCAGTATCAACCTACGACGCCCCATCAACCCTTCCACACAATAAGTTTGGACGTGATAGGCCCTCTCCCTCAAACCACAGGTAAAAACCGCTATAGCTTGGTTGGTATTAATTATTTACCAAGTGGGCTGAAGCTGTGGCTCTTCCCACTCAGACTGCTAAAGCTACGGCTACTTTCCTACACTATTACATCTTCACTCAGCATGGTTGCCCTCAGGTCCTGCTCTGTTACAATGGGAAAAACTTTTACTTCATGAGTGGTAAAGTTCCTCGCCACTTCTATGGGAGTTAAACAACTCTTCTCCACCCCCTATAACCCACCTACAAATGGGGCAGTGAAAAAGAGTAAATGGGACATTGGTCTCGATTTTACGCAAATTGGCCACTTCAGACCCTCTACTGGGATCTCTACTTGCCCAGTGCCCTCATGGACTACCGAATTAGCTGCCATTGCATCCTCAAGATGTCCCCTTTCTGGATGTTATATGACTGAGAACCTGGGATGCCAGTATTATTAGCCAAAAATAATTTTCTGATTGAACTGATCCAGAACAAGCTATAAAAAGTTGGCCCAACACATTATCCAATTACAATATGAGGCCATGACTAACTTAGCAAAGACTGTCACCAAAGAAGGCCAAGCCGCAAATTAAGCTCAGGGCCCCTTTTCCCTCATTGCAAGTATCTGACTTAGTACTATATTACCACAACCAAAATTACATCAATAAGTGTAAAGCTCAGTTCTGTCTGGGAAAGGCCTTTCTCAGTCACCTACAAATGAGGGGATGAGTAATCTATAAAATCCCTCCCCTCCAGATTCACCATCAATCGCGTTCATGGCCATTTCCTTCAGTCCTATTCAACTCATAACATTCTTGAGGAGGGTGATGTAAGACATTTGCCTCCCATGCCTCAGAAGAAGGTTGTAGGTGAAAATTGACCAAATAGAGGGAATTTTAGACAAATTAATAGTTCTTGATAAACTGGAATGTGATTTAAATAAAAATAATAATTTGAGGATATTGGCCAAAAGACCCTGGCTGATTCTCAGTGGAGCCCCATTAATTGGGGTAACACCATTTTGAACATGCATGGGCACTTAATATAAAATTGAGTAGTTGGATTACTTGGACCTTGTAATGGACCATGGGGAAACCATCGGAAGGCATGCCCCCAGCCACAGCCAGGTCCTTTCAAGCACCTACGCGGGGATCACCTCTTTTATAGCTGTTGCAGAGGTCCCCAAGGTGAAAGTATTTTACCCAGCAGTGATTGGGTAAAATACATCAAAACATTACCGAATGGGTGCATTCTGCCCAAATCCTCATCCCAACCATCAGTTCACCAAAAAGTAATGCAAAAATCTCAAGATTTGATAGGAGCGTTTCTGATATTTCCTAATTTGGATATGTGTTAAAGCTATTCTTAAATTATCCTCAAATTCCACCCAACCCTCCAAAACGGTTTAAATACTGATCAGTCAGATATTGAAAGGGATTGACTCTCTTTTACCCCCACGCATCAGCTTTAAACTTTTAATTTAAACTTTTATATTTTACTATATATTACCTATCAGTGGTGAAAACGCCCCTGATTTATATTGTTGAATTAAGGATAGCAAGCACCAGTGAGCCATTTTCCAAGCCAAAAATCCAACAGGAATCTTCACAACCCCCTTCAGATTCATCATTGGAGTAAATTAAATGCACATCAGGGGGTTCCTAGGTTTGGTGTTGGTTCAGGGCAATCCTCGTTGCAAGAAAGCCTTGAGGCCGCTCCTCAACCCTACTCATTTTTGGAAGAGGCGCTGTGTTTGTCACAGTTCTTTTTCAACCTTCAAAGTAGGGGGTTTAAGCTGCCTCACAGCTACAGGTTTTAAATGAGAGTTAAATATAGGAGATAGCGGTGTGAGGATGGATGCTATAACTACGCCACTTTTGGGTTGGTCAGCAGTGGTGAGCCTTGGAGAAACAGGTGATCTAACTTTAGCGATCTGGTCCTTAAATCCATTGTTGGTGGGGTGAATGTCACTTGAGATAGAATTTTTGGTTTTTGACCACTTGGAGAGGCTGTTTGGATGGAAAAGGATGATTTTGTGACAAGTTGGGGCCTGGGAGCGCTGCCCCATCGATAAGGATGCACTCTGGCTTGCTAGCATAGGTCTTAAGGTGCAAAGAAGTGGAATATCAGGTTTGAGCCGCACTGCAGGTGCTGGCCTTAATGTGGTAACCAGAGAAGGGGTCAACATAGTCTCCTTAGTGGGGCTTCAGTTGAGAACTCCTCATTGGTCCAAACATGGAAATTTGACCCAATGCCTGAAGTAGCTTCAGCGTTATAGATATCTGCATCCTCCAACAAAGCCTCCCTGATATCTTGGATAGTCTGAAGGTGACGCCTAATGGGCATAAGATGTAAAGCTATTTTAAGTCAAGAAGTCAACACGCTCAGAATAAAGCAATAACGTCATCAAGAGATATCATTTTGGAAAGCAATATAGGTTGAGCTTCCCGATAGAACCGCTCAACAAAAGAGGGGATCAATTCTCCCTCTTACAGACTAAGGCTCATAACGGTCTGTTATTGCCGTTGTAAACTCTGCTTGGAGCCAGATTCTTCAATAAGCGCTTGTTTAACCTCTGACCAAATGCTGAGGTTGAGCATGGTGGGAACCACTATTTCTTGAGCTAGGCGGCGCAAGCAGAGAAGGATGTACTGGGTTTTTTGTTGGTCAGTTTCTCCTTCCATAGCAGATTCATAGATGAAGAGGAAGGAGGCAATACTGCCCTCATCTGGCGTAAACTTATCTCTGAAATGACGTTTAGTAATGGTGTGCTACTTAATCCTTTTAAGGCGAGAGAAAGCATTTGATAGCTGTTGTTCCATAATTTCTAGCTTAGGGTTAATTTCAGCATGGAGGTTATGAGGGTTGATTTCCCCACAACCTCCATTTTAGTAAGCGTTTTGTGGTTTACAGGGGCCCTGTAGTTAGCACCACTTGTTGGTTTTTAGGGATTTTTTGTGCTTGCTATTGCAATTTGCACCTAAACTTTCAACAATACTTCCACAGGAGATGTATCACTCTCTACTGACGGATTAATCAATACAAGGATTTTTCCAGACCATTTATATTAAAAATAATAAAAACTAATATAAAAAAGTAGATTTTTTATTGTTTAAAACATAAGGTTAACTATACATGATAAGACAATCTAATCCATAAACGTTGGTAAGTATACCACAATCCCCCAAAAAAGTAGATTTTTATATAAGCTTTTATTATATGCAGTGATGGGTAAAGAGCGAACTCACTTAAAATTGCAATGCTTGGTATTTAAATAAACTCAAGGCTTGAAGCGAGAAAGTTATATATTTCATTATTGACTTCAATCATATTTAGGAAATATGGGCGTTTGACCTATCGGAGCTCTCAAACCTTGGCTCACTTTAATGAAATGGCCAATGGAGGGTCAAGGGTAGGAATTATATGGATGTGAGGCAAAGATTTTTCTACTTGAGCCAATCATGAGGGAAAATATTTGCACCATGTGAGACCCCCTCCAAGGCTATATGATGGGGGTGTTAACAGCGTAGGTGCTTGTATTAAATTAGAAGAGGGCTGAGAAAACTCCAATGGACTCCCCAGATTTTATGCATAGTCAGTGCGATTTTCTTACCCAAATTTATACTATTTACATGAGAACTATTAGTAAAAGTGTTACCACGATTTGAGGAGTTAACTGAGAATTGGCCAGGGTCTTTAGGCCAATTTTGTCATTATTATAAATCCAAATCACTAAAACTTTTCTTTCTCGTTGCAATCACTTTTGCAATCTATTCAATTCAAGACTGAATCTAGTTTGATAATCTCACAGAGGAGATTAGTCTGCGCCCATGTCAGGGAGCAGTTGGGCAAGCAAGGTAAGAGGAGCAGGTGGAAGGCCCGCGGCCTCCAACGTTCAAAAACGCCCTGGAGAATCTGGCGGAATAGACAAAAATCTTAAAAAACTGGCGGTTTCAATTTCCCCAGAGATACTTGCATGGCAAGCATGATGCAACCAGTACATCAACACGCCACACTCCTAACCCCTTTCGTCAGTGGAATTTGGAGTCTGCATGTATCTGGACATCCAAAAAACGGCCTTATGGGAAAAATTTTGTGAAGGTATACACAAAACTTTTCCCAACCGCGTTGTACGTTGCACCTCACTCCATGTCATGCGGTTAACTGGACCTAGGTTTCAAAAGCAAAAAAGCAGCAGACAAGGCTGCAGCAGCGTGCATAGTGGTCAACCTCCCTGAAGGGCAATGGGTCGTCAAAACCAAATGCACCAGATGAACAAAATCAAACCAAATTTTCCTCACATTTGTTTTTTGCCTACTACGGTAAAATGTGACATTTTGGAACAACACCTGAAAGATGGTCTCGCCATATATGGCGAAATACAAATTTTCAAAATGCAACACTTCATGCTGATGCCACACCTGTGCACCGGCAAAGCCATCGCAGTTCTGACCCCAACTGAGGAGATCGCAAAGGACCTAACCCAGATCCTGCACTCCACTTTTATTGATATCACAGGGTATACCATCCAACTATTCCAGGTGACCGTGGACAGCGCGCCCCCCATTTGCACCCACTGTGATGTGTTTGGCCATAAGGCGCATGCATGCCACATCAAGGAGGGCGTCACATTCCAAGAGCACCCCTTGGCGGCCATGGCCAACGGAGAGACACACTACGAACCAACTGCAAGCACCAAGGAGGCTTTCTCATGGGGAGCACAAGGCTGCTACCTATTGGTAAAGCCTATCTCCCCGCAAGAATGGAAGAAGGCTAAGCAAGCCCATAGGGCCGCGGCCAAGGAAATGGCCAAGGCCATCACCACTATCCCACACTCACAATGCCAGGAGGACATGGAAACCTTCGCAGTGGAAGCAACTCAGGAATCCATCAACCAATCAGATTGGGAAGCCCAAGCTGAGTGGGCCACTCAATCTGAGGACCCAATGGGAGACTCGTTTTCAACTAATTGTTGCACTCAAGATCCAGTCAAAACTGACTTGGGACCTATCCAACTGAATAAATTTTTGACCCACTCAACGGTGCACTAAACTCATCTTCACCGCAAAAAATTTGTCTGACGTCGGGAAAACAAAAAGTGAAGGCCAAAGCCAATGTGACTCTTTCCGCAAAAATCAACAAAAACTCCAATAGCATTGCTGCTAACACCCGCGCTGCTGTGAAAGCCCGTGGGGACCTAGAAGAGGCTGGTGGGCCCAGGGGCCCACCCCTTGCACCTAAGGTGCGATGGGGGAAACCTTCACTTTAGGGATGTTGAATATCGCCGGAATCAAGGCCTCCCCATCCCAGGCTAGGAAACTGAGTTTTTACAACACAATTTACCTGTGGATATCCTGAGCATCCAGGAGTCCCACTGTCCACAAGGTTCAAGGAAACTTGGAAAACAATGCTCCTCCCATCCCTATCCTTTTGGTCAAAGCACTGTGGGGTGCTAATTCAGAAAAATAATTTTTTCAAATTTGTATCCTCAGAAACATTACTAAATGGCCGAGTGCTCATCGTCACCTTCTTGTGGGCTGATGTAGCACACGCAATCGTCAACATCTATGCCCCAAACGGTGCACACAAGCGTCAGGAATTTTTCTCATCGGTCAAATCCCTCCCACTACCCCCTGATTCTTTCCTAGTCAGCGACGTGAACTGTTGGCTAACCTCACCAGTGGGCTGGTGGCCTCCCTCACCCCACGCCCCACAGGGTCACGTAGAACACACGTTCTAAAGGCCACCCTTGGGTTAATGGATGTGCTGCCGCGACATGCCCCGCTGCTCAAAAATATGATGCATCCCCACATCCACAACGGCCAATTAAGGTCCATGACCTGCATCGACCTTATTCTAATGTTGGCGAAATTCCAACCCCACATCTCCCACTTCAAAACAACAAAAATGGAATTTTCCAACTACCAAATGGTCTTAATAACCTACCACCTACCTGTCACAGTTGCTAAGGCCCCACATTGGTGCAAAATCTGCCCCCAAGCTTGCATCGCCAGGATTTTCCACGTGGGTGGAAGAGGCAACTTTGGCAAAAAAGTTTGTTGCACCGTTTTTTGCATGGACCCCATTTCCACATGGGCAACTTTCAAAGAGGACACCATCCACCACTCTCACCATCTTTCCTCCAGATGCTCACGAGCCACATTGGCAGTTATCTCGCGCGCTCTGGCAGAATTGGCACACTTGGAGTCCAACATTCCAGCTACAGGATACAGCCCTGCATGGGTCCAGAAGTGGGTGGAGGCAACCCACCTCAACGCACTCAAAAGGCAACACAAATATCAGGTTTGTATTCAATACAGGGCCACACGCATCACAAAAGCCAACAAGTGCACCACATATTTCTTTAAAAAAATTTCGCACCACACCAGAGTGTGTCCTGCACACAGGTGCGAAGATCAGATTATTCTATTGCAGATACACTGGCCGAAGTGGTAATCAAAATGCAAAAATATTACTCCAAGTTGTACCGAGCTGAACCAATTCAGCCAGCCAAAGTGGCGGAATTTCTCGACTGAGCTCATATCCACACCATCTTCTGATACCTGGAAATAATGACTTTAATTACTCCGAATGAATTATGGACAGCCATTCGCGGTGCGCCAAACCAAAAATGCCCAGGCCCAGATGGCATCCCATATGAGTTCTACAAAAGCTATTTCAAATATATATCCCCACTTCTGCTTGCCTCACTTAACCAAAGCCTGTTGGAAACGCGCCTCCTACCAGGAGGACATGAGGCCTTTACTGTCACACTCTTCAAGAAAGGGGATAAGCTTGACTTAGCCAACTTGGCGCCCCATTTCTCTAACAAACACAGACACCAAAATTTTAACAAAAATTATGGCTAACCGATTAGAACTGTAGCATCTGCCACCATCTCCCCAGAACAATTTGGTTTCATCCTCAGAAGGTCGATTTGGGATAACGTGCACTCTGTGGCTAATGTATGTCAGTCCACAGCCTCTGGGGCACTTGTATTCATGGACCAACAAAAGGCCTATGATAGAGTAAACTGGGAATACCTAAGGGCCTGCCTCCATCAATTCTGCCTACCCCCTCGCTTCATCAACTGGGTGATGCTGCTCATGGAATCTGCAACAATGGCAGTGCGTGGCCCTGGCTTCCTAACAGAAGTAGTCCGCCCTCAAAGGGGCTTGCGACAAGGGGACCCCCTCAGCCCACTCTTATACAACTTCAGCCTTGACCCACTACTGCGAAATGTGAATGCCCAACTCACTGGGGTCCATGTGCCAGGCCAAGCCCCAGTCAAGATATTGGCGTTCGTAGATGATTGTGTGGTTGGGGTGTCTAATAATTGAGATGCACGCGCACTTGAAGCTCTCATCCAGGAATATTCCCGGGTAAGCAACGCGGCACTGAACGCCTCCAAAACTGAAATCATCCTCCTTGGTCAGTTTCAGAACCGCTGGGCCCCAGCAATTAGTTCCCAACCCAGCCCATCTGCTCACCCACGTCCACGCCTTACTAACTCAACACACACCGCTCCACTGGTGCTCCCCTTCGTGCCACATCCTACCATAGGACCGGTGCGCCATCTGGGCGTGTGGATGGAGGCAGGCAGATACGCGTCAGCAGTAATGGAGTGCCATATTCTGGACAACGTGATGAAGCGAATCGCCTCTCTCAGAGCCCACCCTACTTCCCTTACTGGCAGGGTTGTTTTAGCAAACTCTATGCTCCTATCCAAAGTCTGGTTTGGAGCCCACGCCATCCCCTTCTGCCCAAGCTTCTTCAAATCCTTGTATGCCTTGCTGCAAGGATGGCTTTGGTCAGGCCGCCCTCCACCAGTGTGGCTAGAGGTCATGTTTGGCCCTCATCATCATGGTGGCATGGGCCTGCTTGACTTCAAAGCCCATGTTGCCAAAATCCTGAGCACCTGGATCGCGGCCATCACTGCTCCTACACTCCCATCCCAACACTGGTCCCGTGAATCCTGCTCCAACTTCTCCCGAGCCTTGGGCCTCAACAATCCATTGAACCCCACTCCCTGACGAAATACCTCGCATCACACACATTGGCCACAGGTCCTCACGGGACAAAAACCCACTACAAACGAATCCTACTCTCCATGTGGAGCGCAGAGTGGAGAGTTCATATTAGCGGACATACAACCCAAAGAGGCCGCCCCTCTCCTCAGTTCACACAAGAGGTACAGGGGCTACCCATCCATGATGGCGTGATCCCCATTCGGCCCCATGTCCTATCCAGGGTGGACTATCTGGACATGATGAACATCCCTTATTCCATTGAGACCCAAAAAACAATCTGGAAATATGTAAATCACCCTCTGTTGCAGCCTCAAGTCCGCTCCCATGTGTGGCGCTGCCTTAGGCGGGTGTATCATACAGCTGAGCGCTCTAACGCTCTACACTAATCCTGTGTCATGTGCGGCCAGTACGGAATGCTGTTCCACCGCCTGGAGAATTGCCCCACCTCTAAAGTGATATGGCGCGAAGTTCAACGTCTTCTGGGCCAGGATCAAACGCATCCCTTCAGTCTGTCAAGAGATATGTTTGCTCTATCAATGGCCTCCTCCCTTCCATCCTCCCTCCATGCTCTGGTGGTTGCAATCGCCATGTGGACCATCCACACGATTGTCTTAGATGCCATCGCAGGCTCCACCCCCACCCTTCCAGAAACTGTCCACAGATTCCGGTCTCATTTGGTGGACCACTTTCAAGCGCGGATGTTTGGATACCTCCCACCGCGTTGCTGACAACTGGTCTCCTCCTGGTTCCCAGTCTGGTTCATCAAATCAGACCCCTTTCTCCACACGTGCTCAATAGTGGCTACAGCCCCTTCACAAGTTCCCTCCCCTCCCCATAAGTGGCATTCCCGCTGGCAACAAGAGATAGCATTTCTTCTCTGGGGTGCCTCCCCCGGTACTAAGTTTATCTGTCCTGAGTCATATTCAGAAGTGTCCATCCCATGGTCAGCCTTCCCCACAATAAATTTAAAATTTAGAATTTAAAATAAATCCAAATTCTGATGTTTTTCTTTCTCATAACAATCACTTTGGTTACTACAATTTGATTCAAACAGCAAATTTGGATAATCACACACAGGAAAGATGGGCAACTTTAATAACAAAAATAATACAACATGGGCGAGCGTCACAGCAAGCGGTGTGCTTAACGGTGCAATTAAGGGCAAGAAACGCCCTGGAGGGGGACCAGGAACCCAAGCCATAAAAAATTGCAAACTCAGACACCATCTGGGTTTATGGTATTTACTGTAAAGCACGCACAATACATTTACATTAAATTCAGCCAACCTTTGTCAAAGGTGGAACACAGGATCAGACTCTTCCATGGGGATGAGTCACCAACCCTGTGGGAGAAAACATGTGAGGCACAGCCCTCATTTTTCCCTCATGCGGTGTATGTAGCCACCAACAACATGGGCCACAGCTGGATCAATATTGGTTTAAAAACAGCTGATGAAGCTGATGCTGCAGCAAAAATCTGCGTGGAAATTTCCCTCCCTGAGGGCAAAAAAATTGTGCGCACCGTGCGCACCATATGGAACAAAGCAAAAAATTTGTTCATCTCCTTTGACTCACTCCCCACCAACCTTCCTCATAAGGTAATTGAGGAGGAGCTCTGCAAAGGTCTTGTGGCCTACAGAGAAATCCAACAACTCAAATTACAGCAATTTCGCTTAAGGCCCGACTTGTGCACGGGCAAAGCTATCACTGTAATCAACCCCTTCCCAGAAGTGGAAGAGGATTTATCCAGAATTCCCCGCGCAGCAGAATTTCAATTCACAGATGGGGGCCAGTCAGCTGCATTCCAAGATACTTCGGAACGCGCACCACCCATTTGCAACCACTGTGGCTCACTGGGCCACAAGGAACATGCATGCACTGTAAAAGAGGGCTTAATGGAAAATGATTTTTGTGAAGAAGCTATGGATGAAGATAATGAAAACTTCGCCAAAATGACTGATGGCCACCACCCATTCCGCTGGGGTGAAGATGGACTATACTCCATTGTGGACCCAGTTACAAGTAAACAGCATAAAGCAGCACAAAAAGCCCACATGAGAGAAGCGGCTGAAGCGGCGGTACATGAAGAATCCGCCATTAACCACGGACAAATTAAGGAGGATATTTCAGATATTCACTGAACCAACTAATCAGAACAATATGCCCAGGTCGAAAATTTTCACAGTAACCAGACTGAGCCACAAAGCGTCATCAGTCATGCACATACTGAGGAACAATGCAACCGCAATTTGGGTGAAAATGCGGTGCACAATGCAACAAAGTTGAACCTCAAAAATATAAAATCCAATCAACAATCCGCATTAAATCAACATGAGACCTGTGCAGGAAAAGTTGATGCAAATGCAAAGAACCGCAATTCCCTTGAATCATTGGGTCAGATCAAGGGAACCAACAATGTCAGTGAAAGAGTTGGAGTACAGATGTGGAGCATGGCCAAAATGAGCCGCGGTGGGATAGGACCATAGGGTCCTCCCAACTGCTCCTGAGGCGCCGCGGGCACCTCAGTGTCAATAGGGACGTTAAATATCATGGGAGTCAGGGCTCAAGCGTCCCAAGCCAAAAAGCTGGCATTCCTGCGAAAACCTCTTGTAGACATCTTGGCCATCAAAGAAACCCACTGCCTACAAGGGGAAGAAGAATCCTGGTCAACCAGGGTCGCACCATCACAATCAGTATGGACGTCTCACTTTGGGGTGATAGTCCAAAACAACAAAAAATTTAAAATTACAAATTCATCATCACACTTTACTGACCGGGAAAAACA
>JAKSZP010003257.1:0-49357 GCA_022478985.1 Massospora cicadina
CAGGCAGGGCGCATCCTGAAGGCTTGTCCACCATGTTCAGGAATAAAGACATCAAGTTAAATGAGTTTCGTCTAATGTGATGGATGGGGTCTCTGAAAACTGCTACAAAGCAGTTAGGCAAGAGTGCCCAAGTGAGTGCCCACAGGCAGGATAGCCCTGCTGTGGAGATATCCCTAATCCGACTGTGTGGAAACCACTTTACCACAAAAGTTTGGGCTACAGTCAAGACAATGCTGGAACTCAGAAGGAGGGCATGACCCCCAAGAGGGCGTACAAGGACTGGATGGCCTTGTCAAAGTTTGAGCTGCTGTCCATATGGGGTTTTTGGGTTTTATCACAATAAACTGATTTGCAAATGCAAAAATTTATTTTCGAATTTATTAAGTTGTTATTAAATTTATAGAAGATGAAACTGCTTTACACAGTTTCGCCTGCTCAGATTTATACTGAGCTTAGTGGGAAAGAGCGGGTCCTGTTCCCCGCGGAGTACACGGGCGTCTTCCCAGTGGACGGCCCTATTCAAGAATCTAGACCCTCAATTCTGGCGTCGAGGCCCATTCTCAAACTTGGGCTGGGTACCCTTGGGGTTGCAGAAACTTTTCCGCATTTATTATTTGGCTTCAATTTACTCTCAAAGCCTGGGCCATTCTCTTTGCCCATATTCCCCAATATTGGTTCATTGCCTCTTTTGGGAATATTTCATTCGGCGCCATTTGGTTGGCCAGAGCGCCATTCACAAGGATTCTCATCCTTGTCAATACTCCCATGAATGATGGGTTCAGCCACACTTGATTGGCCAGAAATTTGTGTCCGAGGGTCCAAACCCTCAACGCCACATTTAGTAATATTGGATTTGGCAGCATCTGGTTGGCCAGAGCACCATTTCTGAGGCTTCCCTTCCCTGTCAGCCTTTCAATTTGATTTTAATTCCAATTTCAAGGCATCTGATTCGTCAGATTGCCATTTATGAAAATTGGAGTGGTTGAGCCCCTCTCCCCTGGCCTCGACTATCGCCCTAGGGAAGACTAGGGCAATGTGATGGTCAGACAACGGCTTGACCGTTACATTACCCATCTGTTTCTTCCATTTGTGTTGTATTATCCAAATAGCCAGGCTTGGAAGTGGTCAGCAAAATGGCTGTGGAACCTGAGGATAGCTTGGTTGGTGTTGTGTAAGATCCTGTTGAAAGCATCAAGGGTAATTGTGTGAATTAACCATATTGCAATACTCATAAATAAAGCCCATAGCATCTGGGGGATGGGTGAGATCATGTTGAGTGCCAGGATATCTCAAGATAGTCGGAATTCAGCTGATAGTGATTGCTGAAATAAGTACATCACATTGGCCCATAAATGATTGGTCATCGGGCACTCTTCCAGGCGTTGGGCTAGCATGTTGGGTCTGCCGCAGATGGCGCATGATTGGAACATTGAGAAGGTGCGGTCAGCTGTCCTAAACGTACTGCGCATGTAGCTCCACACTGTGGAGCTCACTTGTGGGGATAAGAGGGGACAAGTGATGAGGTCCCACACCTTTCTTTGGGTGCGCTAGTCATATGGGATGTCTTGGTAATCTAGATAGTCAATCCGGGATAAAGGAAAGAGTGGTAGTGGGGCAGGTGCGTTGGTCACAGTTTGTCCTCTGTGGAGTCGCATATAACCTATTAGAGGGTTAGTATCTTCGGTTTGCTGTGCATAGGAGAAACTCCAATCCCCTTGTCTTAGGGTGTACAGGACGCGTTTGAAGTAGCGGTTGGTGTTGAGCGGTCCTGTGGCTGTTGGATGTGTTGTTAGGTACTTCATCAGTGTTGCAGGGTTGGAGGGGCACCTCAGATGTAGTGCCCTTACGAAGTTAGTTTTGGGCTGCCTTAGCCCAGTGGGGAGATGGTGGGTTGGGTGACGTTGTCAGAGCTATCCATGAGCCAAGGATTTGCGTTGCTCATTTCGTGAAGTTGAGCAGCCCCATCCCGCCTTTCTTCCGTGGGCTGTACATGGTCTCCAGCCTGACTGGTGCGCGGTATCCAGACCACAGCCAGTTCTGCAGGAGCTTGTAGACTGCGTTGATAAAGATGGCGAAGAAGGGAACTGCGTGAGCAGCAAACCATAACTTTGATAAGATCAGGGAGTTGGCTAACACAACCCTTCTGGCTAAACTAGCTTTACTCCTCCGCATACTTGTCATTCTTTTTGTGATGTTGTCCAATATTTTGGTTTCAATGGCGTCTAGTACATATCCACCATCCTCGAGCCATATTCTCAGATGATGGACTGGGTTAGTGGCAGGGTGGGGTGCAAAGTGTAAGCACAGTGGTTTTATTGGCTTAAATCTTTTTCTTGTGGTAGAATGTGTGATTGGTTGGTTTGGTCGGTGGTGGGAGGGTGAGGTCCAAATTGAACTGAATTTGCCCATTACAATTACCTCTGTTTTCTGTTTGTTCAGCATGGCGTTACTCACTGACTCATACTGGTGAATAATGCGCTCAGTTGCCATTGCATCCCTATTGCCTGAGACTCTGACTACGCAGTCGTCAGTAAAGGCGAGATTTTGGTTGGTAGTTGTCCCTCCAGCCTGATTCCAGAGAGCTTTGAGTTTACTATGCGGAGGAGAGGGTCAAGGGTAAAATTGTATAGTAGGGGGCTAAGCGGGTCGCCTTGTTTGAGGCCCCTTTGTGGGGTGGTGGTGTCAGTTAGAAAAGCTGGGCCTCTGATTGCAAACCTGGCTGAGCGCGTTAGGAGAAGCGCCCAGTTTATAAAACGGGGTGGTAGGTTGAAGGACTTTAGACATTGTTCCAAGTAGTCCCAGTGCACTCAGTCATTTGCTTTCTTTTGGTCCAGGAACGCAAGGGCGCCTGTGGGGTTATCTTGGTAGATGTTGGCTATGGTGTGAATGTTATCCCAAATTGAGCGATTGGGGATAAATCCAAACTGATGGGGGGAGAGGGCTGTCTGGCAACGCAACCCAGACACTTAGCTAAAATTTTTGTTAGTATTTTAGTATCAGTATTAGTGAGAGCAATTGGACGCCAGTTGTTTAGGTCTGCCTGGTCTCCTTTTTTGAAGAGTGTGACCACATATGCATCTTGGCCGCCAGGTAGAAGGGCTGTGTCCTCCAGGCACTTGTTCATAGTTTCCAGTAGTACTGGTGCAATGTAATTTAAGTACTTTTTGTAAAATTCATATGGAAGGTCATCAGGCCCAGGGCACTTGTGGTGGGGAGTTGATTTTATTACCTCCCATAGTTCATCTCTAGTGATGGGTTTGACGAGGTCTGGTTGATCAGCTATATTGTCAATATTAGCAGATGATAAAAATTTTCCAATTTTTCTAGGTGCCGCAAAATCTGACGTGTACAGGCCAGTGTAAAATTAGTGTAATTTGGCTGATATTCTGGATGGTGTGGACGCCACTGTGTCATCTGTTCGACTGACCTGTGTGCAAGTCACCAAAATCAAAATTGGTTTTGAACGGCGGAAGAATTGGGCCATGTGAGTTTTGCCGAATAGAATGTATTTTGACTTGTGCCTTACTTCAACGTAGTGCTGGTATTTTCTAGAGAGGGAGTTGAACTGTGCAGACAGTTGGAACCACAGGCATCCCCATTGAGGACTTTATCTCTCGCGAGGTGTGTTGTTTTCTAAGTGCTGGAGCTGTCTGATAGCCTTGTTGATTGTCGCGGACATTGCAGTCAGCTTTCTGGAGTTCAAGTGACAGGCTTTCTTGGTTACTCTAGCCTTGAAATTTTCACTTGGTGATAAGGTTCCTGTTGGGTGGTCATTTTTTTGTCTGTGTTGCTAGCATAATCTCAATCCAAAGTTTAAGCTCTGGAATATGGATGGTGCTTGGGTGAACTTTGTGCCAGGTTGGTGGATTTTGGTATTTTGCCGTAGATGATATTGTTATTGAACCCATTCAGTGGTTGGAGAAAGGAATAATTGTTGTTGTAAAATTTAATACACAGTGATGGAAGTCTACAGGGGTGAGCATCAGGTCAATATGGGTCATTGAGACCAGCTGGTTATCGTTGTAGTGAGGCCTTGTCATGTTTAACGTGGTGGCCTGTTTGGGGATAGCAGCATACAGGCCCAGCGTTGCCTTTATTATGCATAGTTTTGTGTGGCAACGGGGTATAGCCTTTGATTTAGGCCAGCGGTCAGTTATGGTGTTAAGCCAGCAATTGGAATCTCCCACAAAAACCGTTGCATCAGCAAAAGGGATCAAGAGGATATTGGAGAAAAATTTTGGTGGTCGTTTGGATTATTTGGGGCATACACACATGCCACAGCGAAAGTTTCTCTGTTCCACTCAAAATCTGCTAGAAGCAGTCATCCCTCCAGGTGGGAGGATGTGCTTCAGATATTTACTGTAGGATTATGGTTAGTTCAAATTACCACCCCACAGTGGTACGTCCAAAAGGATTTAGCTGGAAGGAGCATGGTTGACCATGACTCCTCCTCCACTGGTGGACAGTGGGGTTCTTGGACGGCTAAGATATCCATGGGGATATCATGAAGGAAAGCCATTTTTTGGCTCAGGATATGGGGGCCTTGGCGCCCGTGATGTTGAGCATCCCTATGGTGATTGTGGTAATCCACACATCAGGAATGTTGGGGCGACCCACTGGGGTCACCCTATTCCCTAGCAGCATGGGTCATACTATGAGTTTGGGGGTTGTTAAGTTTTCAGCTGATGGTGCAAGCTAAAATAACTTAACAATGAAATCAAGGATATAAACTTGCTTTTCAAATGAAACCCCTGCTCATAATTGAAGATTAGATTCCTCCGATAATCCTCAATAATAGCCAAGTAACTTTGTTATGCTCACCGTTCTTAAGTCTACTGGCACCAACAAATATGAGACCTTCTGTCTTTGTACAAAATCAGGAAAATATTCCTCTATAATTGGGACTACTTCTCTGGCAAGAAAATATGTACTTCTCTTTGGGAAGAATAAACACATTCAATTATATAATATAGATGTAACAGCAACAGATACAAATATCTGACAGATGACAGATAGATAATAATTAATAAACTAAGTGATGGTAGTTATTAATGATCAATAAAATGGTAAATGATGATTAATTGATGTTTTATTAATTGGCCAGGCGCTAGTATTATATACCTCTCGGGCATCTCATGGGCGAACTCATCTATTAGATGAGTTCATTCACATAATGCCAATCCTCTGCTGGTCATGGCAATAATTATGAAATATCCCCAAGCCAATTCATCCCATGAATTGACTAAAAATAACAATCGTTTTAGTCCAATTGAAGGCAATTTTACTCTCATAATTGGGACAACTTTGGGTTTTGAACTCAACATCAAAATCTTCCCAATTAGAGCTATGTCATAACTTGACGTCTAACAATAAATGGGGAATAAAACATATATGATCATAAAAGATGATGCACCCCAATTCAGGACGTTGACAAGCCTCTCAATAGCACTAAGTATGCCCATAAACGGGACATCTATATTTAAGTGCTTAATTATTGATTTCATTAATCAAACCCAACTTCCACCTTAGTGCATTAAGATTAATGCACAAATTTAGGAGGTGCAATTTAGTTTATTCCGTGAGACCACTTTGCACCCAAGTGGACCCATAATTGGCCATAATATGATTATATCATAGCTATTATTAGCTATGATAATTTGGGCATCTCAGATGCAATTAGAGCATCTATGAGGTGAATCTGATTTATCAGAATATGCAGATGAATCAGGAGGATCAAAGAATCCATCAATGGGAGTAATCTATCAGCATTTATGGTTTTCTCAAAGGGTTTATTTTTGAGTCAACCATCAAAATCTAACAGAGCTGATCAGTCAGATTGGTTCCAGCATGTTGATCAGTGGTTGTAATATTGGTTTTGTTTTGTTTCTTTGGACTCAGATTACTCCGTGGAGTTTGGCTCTGGTGTGGGTTGTATTGTGCCTCATCAGCATAAGATTTTCCGCTGCTTACCTGTGGGCTAGATGTGCAGAAACTAGGTGTTGGGGTAATTGGGTTTTATTTCAGGAGCGTTGTCACATATTAATTGGCTGAGATGATCTTACATATCATACTATGAACCACATTGTCACTGGTCACATGTGATTGGCTAGTAGGATCCACAGTGATGCTTGGTGGTTCTGCTTCAGCGTGGTTGGAGGCGTTTGATTCGTTGTGTTTGATAATTTCATTACTTTGATTTTGTTAAGTTTTATGCGGGGGATCTGAATGGTTATTTCACCGTGCTGCTATGGCATCCAACTGAATCTGGTCTGAGGAAATTGTGGTGCAAGCTTGGGTCTCAGTGGAACTCGCAGCCTGCTTGAGGGCAGCCTGTGTGTGATGAAAATCCTTGCACAAAACAGGTTTGACCAATGTGATTTCAACTTTTTTGCCCCAATGGAAGGTGTAAGTGGCGTCCTTCATTTTGCCAAAGGTTGAGCTCATTTCGTCCATATTGTCCTCACAAAATTCTGGTGCTTCAATCCCGCACTTGATGGGGCATGTGTGGTCTTTGTGGCCTAGGGCTGAGCAGAAGCTGCAGATAGGTGGGGTGTGTTCTGGTGTGATGTGGAAGGGGCGAGATATGCTGCCATTGGGGAGGTTGATGGTCACTGTGCATGGAATGAGGGTGATATCCTCTACCACGTCCTGGTTGGGTTCAATAATGGCTATTGCCTTCCCTGTACACAGGTGGGGCAGGTGGGGGAATTTTTTAAATTCAAATTGTTTTATTTCGCTGTAACTTTTGAGGCCCAAGTAGAGCTCATCCTCAAGGATTTCATGGTGCTCATTAGTTGGTCAAATATAATGAATAGGTCATTTGCCTCATTCCATCATGTGCGCACTGTGAAGTTAATGAAATCTTCATTGTTAATTTTAACGGAAAATTTGATTAATGCTGTATTTACTTCTTCCTCCGCAGTCATGAACCCAACATCCACGCATCCTCTATGTAAATTTTTAGAATTTTCCGAAACAGTATTCAGGAAAATTGCAGAGAAGGCCTCCCCCATTTTTCCCACAACTTGAGGGAAGTATTGCTGATTATAATTCTAAGGCCATGCTCGAGGGAGGACAAGAGTTGGGAGTGTTTGATCTTTGTGAAAGCGCCCATTTTTTGCAGAAATTGCAAAACTCTGGGCGCGGCACTATGCTCACCCTTTTTGGGGGAGGTTGTTCCAACATACTGCTGGGGCGTTTTTCCCCAACGGTTGGGTGGGCTTAGGGCCTTTTTGCGCTGGCCACTTTCGCCCAACTGATGTTGGTGCGGACAAATCTGCTCATTTTTCTGGTTGATTGTCAATTCAGATAATTTGCATAGAATCATGTTACTAATAGTGGTAGTAACAGGAAATAAAAGCTAAGAAACTTAAGTATACTTGTTTTCTCAACAAAGCTTAGCAACGCTGGAACACTTTTACAGAAGAGCTGAAAGCCTATACTGACAAGCCTCCTCAGAGCACTGAATGCAATGAGATGAAGGACTTGAATTGGCAAATTGGAATTTTAGAGGATGAGAACAAGCTTTTGTGAATTTACCACTTATCCGCTTGCCACAAATTCACAAGCTGGACATTTTGTTAAGAACTTGGAAAGTGATAAAGTCATTCTAAAAAAAAGAATCAATTTGCTAGGTGTTACTCCAAGATTTACACTGGAGGAAATGTGTCAAGGTCTGAATCCTCTACAGTATCAATTATGCCAACTCACACATCAAGTTAAACAGAGATACACATAAGATAAAATTACTATGTCTGAAGCTCTTGGAGTACATGTTATTACAGGATTTAAGGCCACTATCTTTAAGTCTAAGTTTAAAGACAACTTTACACCTGGTGAAAGAAGTATTGCATCTCCTCTACATTTATAAAGCCATGATGGAAGCTGTGACTGATCGTCAAAAAGTTAAGCCTATTTTATTTTGTTCAAGCTGTATGGATCAAGATGTTATGATACCTCATATGGATGACTATCATATCTGGAGAGAAAAGAAGGAAGCACTTATCAAGGGATTTAGGTCTAAACAGAGCCTGATTATGAAGAAAAATGCCTTCAAGAGAACTGTTCTACGCTATAATGAAACCCTTGCGGAATTTTCTAATCACTTTTATATAGAGGCCTAAACGCTGATGACCTCAAAGATGCTTACATTGGATGATGCTGAAGCCGCTGCTGTTGCTAGTATACATAGTAGCCCAGAACTAACCATGAAGGCCACGTCTGTCAAACAAAGATTTAATTACATCTTAAACATCAAAGAAGCCCTGCTTAATGTGGTTGATATACACTGGCCAGCGACCTCATGAAAGGCCTCTATGAAACCCCAAGTGTCAGGGTAAATCCTGACATTAGTGGAATTACTAAGATTATAGATATTGTCAGTCAGATCAATATGATATGTGATGAAGTTAGATCGAATATTTGCATATCAAATTAATGATTGTAGTGAAAATATTCGATTAATCGTTTAAATTACTTTATTTGCAATAGTATTCAGTCAATTAATCGCACCAAAACGAATTTATGATGAGAATTAGATGATTCCCACTGCCTTTCAAAATCACATGCAAGTTGTAATCCCATAAGCTCCAGAGAAGAATAGTGCACTGTTTAAAATCAATTAAGCTTAGGTAAGTCCAGGAAGTTGGATGGTATATAAAACCAAGGCATTCATTTGGTTAATCTTTGTGGTCAATAAAATTATTCTTATAATGCAAGCACTATTAAGTTTATTTACTAAAGTGTTATCATTATCAATCTACCACCCCAGCCTACAAGAAACGCCCTTCCAACTTTCTCCTTTTAAAGCCATGTCTTTAAGCAACTCCCATACCAGCTTACCCACCATTCAATATACCTGGGCACTTCTTGTGTCCTTGTCATACTGGGCTAAACCCCTTGGTTATGCTAACTCATGGTTAGCTACCCCTAACCAGGTCAGTAGTACACCAGTCCCTGACAATTTGACCGCCACTATTTACAATAAATATCCCACCGCGTTTTTATTATTGGGGGCTTTGATATATGCCTTATTGATGGGAAGTTACCAATTGCTGGTGCGGATGTTTTCCCCAGTAAAGAAAGATAAAAGAACTTATAAAGGAGCATTAGGACCCATTCAAGTGCAGACAGTTAGTGTGGCCAACCATACACCTATGACTTACCCTACAGTTCCCTTGCAAAATAAATTATCTTTAGTTGAAGTGAAAGAAGGTCTTACGTTGTTGGGGGCATATTTTAAAGCATATTTTGTGATTTAATCAGATGATGCACGGAAAATTATAGAAGTGGGTTTACAACTCACTGGTGATGCACTGAGTTGGTTTATAAGTAACCTAGAAGAGAATGATAATGTGTGCACTAAATATGAGGAATTCAAAAGTCAATTGTTAGAAGCAGCAACCCACACTAATACTAGATTAGAGTCAAGGATAGCCTTGATGAATTTTCAGCAAGAGGGGAAAACTGTTGAGGTATACATAAAGATGTTCCTAGATATCTTTCAGAAGACAGAGTTAGATGAATAAATGGGAGCACTTTACTTCAGACAAGGGTTAGGAAGCCGCTTAGCAGAATTAATCAGACATCATCCCACCACGCTGCCATTAAAAAAGTTATTGATATCACACAGAATCTAATGGTGAGTGTTGGAGGACCAGAAGAATTCTGTATTTAAGGGTATTACAAGAAGAGAAACCCCCAGACCATCGTTTTCTGATTAAAGAAAAGATACTCAGTCTTATCCATTATTAAGTGTGAACTTACATGTTGGAAAGAAGTGTTTGAAAACTATGGCTTTGCTGGACAGTGGGGCCTCACGGAACTTCATCTCAGAGCATGCAGTGAAATGCTGGGCTTGCATTCAAAGAAACCTTTGATGAAAGTAACCTTGGGAAATGACGAACAGTCTTTAGCTTGCCGGTGCTCACGTCACAATGACTTAAAGTTTGGGGTAAGTAAAATGAAAGTTGAGTTTTGGGTCCTACATATTCACCCCATCCTGTAATTCTTAGGTATTCTTAATGGACACAGGTTGAACTCCAGCACAATTATGGACGGAACTCTATCACAATTAAGCTAAAGGATAAACTTCTTAAGTGTGTGTTAGAAGAGCATAAAAATTAGGACATGTCCGCAACTGTATATCAGGTTGGTCCATTGGAGCCTTACAAAGTAAAGATCCCTGAGTATCTCTCAAAATGGGCTTCGCTTTTTGGAGAGGAGGAGGTTAAGCAACTACCATCTCATGGATCCTTTAATCACGCGATTGATTTACTAGAAGGGAAGCATCCCACTCATGGACCTGTTTATAGTTGCAATAAGAGGGAACAAATTGCCCTGAGAGAATATCTGGATACAATGCTTGAGAAGAGGTTCATACGGGTTTCCCGCTCTCCCTGTTCATCACCCTTGTTGTTTGTTAGTAAGAATGATGGTGGACTACAGCAATGTATAAACTACCTGAAGCTCAATGATATAACCATAAAGAACCGGTATCCCTTACCTGATGCTGATCACTTGAGTGACCAATTGTCTGGAGCTAGAATCTTTTCCAAAGTTGACTTGAGGGATGCATTCAACCAGATACGGATAAAAGAAGGTGATGAGTGGAAAATAGCGTTTAAGACACGATTTGGGTTATTTGAGTATCTGGTGATGCCATTTCGGGTTGTGCAACGCACCTAGTACATTTCAACAAATGATTAATACGGTGCTGGGTGGCTATCTGGACCACTTCAGCATAGCCTACCTTGATGAAATTTTGATCTACAGTAAGACGCAGAAGGAACACTTACTGCACTTGAATTTGGTCTTTGAACAACTTGGAAGGTACAACTTGCATGTGAAGCTATCAAAATGTGAGTTTGCACAGGAGGAAATTGAATTTCTTGGTTATGTTGTGGGCAGGAATGGGTTCACCATGGCGCCTAGCAAAGTGGATGCCTTCACATCTTGGCCTACACCTAATAGCCGGAAGGATGTTCATAGTTTCTTAGGCTTAACAAATTTTTGTAGGGATTTTATCAAAGACTTTTCTTCTATTGCGTTACCCTTAACACGGCTTACATCAGAAAGTGTTCCATATAAATGGTCTCAGGCAGCGGAAAAATACTTTTCTGACTTGAAGGCTGCCTTTGTTTCTGCACCTGTGTTGGCAATGCCCAATGATGAAAAGCCCTTTGTGGTTGAGACTGATGTTTCAGGATACGCTCTTGGGGGTTTTGTTGCAGGAGGGGGATGATAGTAGGCTGCATCCTGTAGGCTACTATTCCAGAAATTCATCCCGCGGAATGCAACTATCTTATCTATGACAAGAAAATGTTGGCTGTTATTTAATGTCTCAAACACTGGCGCCAGTACCTGTGTGGGGCAAAGTACCCAGTGAAAGTTTTGACAGACCATAAAAACTTGACTTACTTTTTCACCCCACGGCAATTGAGCCAGCATCAGTCACGATGGGCACTTACTCTGGCGGATTATGACTTAGAGATCGGTTACAAACCTGGGAAAATTAATTTGGTTCCAGATTCCTTAAGCCGGCGTCCTGACATGATCCCTGAAGAGGGGGAAATTACCAAGTTTAATACACAGGTGCTTTTGAAGACCAAGGATTCCGCTGCATTATTATCTCATCTTGTGCTAGTGGGCCATGGAGATGAGATTTTGGATGTTCAAAATGATGATGCTTTCTGTCAGAATTTGAAGAATGATCTCATTCAAAAATTAAACAGTGTGTGGTACAAAAAGGGTTACTCGTTAAAGGGTCAGTTAGTATTCTGGAAAGGTTGTTTTTATGTGCCAGAAGGACCTTTAAGATTGGATGTCATGAGTGAGCGCCACGATGTAGGCATGGCAGGAAACCCTGGGAAGAATAAAATGATCCAACTGATTCAAAGAACTTACCGATGTCCTGGTCTTAGAGGGGATGTCTTAAAATATTTGGCAGGATATAAGGTCTGTGGGCGCACCAAGGTTCGTAGAGGACTTCCTGAAGGACAATTACAGCCATTGTCAATCGCACAAAAGCCATGGGAGTCAATATCCATGGATTTTATAGTAGAGCTACCCCGTTCCCAAGAATTCAATGCAGTGTTGGTGGTGGTAGATAGATTTACTAAAATGGCTTATTTTATCCCAACTACTACCAATGTCACGGCTAAAGAGATAGCTCATCTGTTTTTGAGAACTGTATTCCTGCATCATGGTACTCCCAAGGAGGTGATCTCAGACAGAGGGCCTCAATTCACATCAAATTTTTGGAAACAGATCCTTTTAGACCTTGGAATCAAGAGATGTTTATCCACTGCATACCATCCGCAGACTGATGGACAGACTGAGAGAGTTGATCAGGTGCTGGAGCAGTACCTGAGATGCTATGTTAATGCAGAGCAGGACAACTGTATTGAGTTGTTGCCTATGTCCCAGTTCTATTATAACACTTTAGATCACTCTTCAACTGGAATGTCACCGTTCAAAGCTAACTATGGGTATGATGTGAACTGGGAACCATTACCATCTGTTGAAGCGTATACCCCCCTGGGAGGGAATTTTTACGGAACATTCATCAAACTCATGCACTTTGTTTGGCTAATATGAACCGAGCAGTACATACTTACAAAGACTTTGCAGATAAGAAGCGTGTGCCTGTTAAGGTGTTAGAGGTAGGTAGCCAAGTTTACCTGGATGCTCGAGTATTCCTTTGGATGTACCATGTCATAAACTTGCCATCGGCGCATAGGGCCATACAAGGTCACAGAGGTTATAGGAAAGGTGGCTTACCGTCTTGAATTGCCTGAAGGTTGGAAAATTCACAATGTATTCCATAGTTCCCTCTTGCACAAAAAAGAAGGAATCTCCCTACAACACCAGAAAGTCAAAGAGCTAGCACCACCACTGATTAAAGGCCCCTGTCCTGAGTATGAGGTGGAGGCTATTAAAGGGAGAAGAATACACTATGGTAAAGTGCAATATCTGGTTAAGTGGTATGTATATCCTGCAGAAGAGAGCATTTGGGAGCCTGAGGAGAACTTAAAGAATGCAGGCAAGCTATTAAATAAATGAAGGAAGAAGGCCTTTCAAGTAGCTTCAGCCTTAGTGGGGGATGATGTCAGGGTAAATCCTAACATTAGTGGATTTCCTAAGATTATAGATATTGTCAGTCAGATCATTATGATATGTGATGAAGTTAGATCGAATAATTGCATATCAAATTAATGATTATAAGTGAAAATATTCGATTAATCTTTTAAATTACTTTATTTGCAATAGTATTCAGTCAATTAATCGCACCAAAACAAATTTATGAAGAAAATTAGATGATTCCCACTGCCTTTCAAAATCACATGCAAGTTGTAATCCCATAAGCTCCAGAGAAGAATAGTGCACTGTTTAAAATCAATTGAGCTTAGGTAAGTCCAGGAAGTTGGATGGTATATAAAACCAAGGCATTCATTTGGTTAATCTTTGTGGTCAATAAAATTATTCTTATAATGCAAGCACTATTAAGTTTATTTACTAAAGTGTTATCATTATCAATCTACCACCCCAGCCTACAAGAAACGCCCTTCCAACTTTCTCCTTTTAAAGCCATGTCTTTAAGCAACTCCCATACCAGCTTACCCACCATTCAATATACCTGGGCACCTCTAGTGTTCTTGTCATACTGGGCTAAACCCCTTGGTTATGCTAACTCATGGTTAGCTACCCCCAACAAGGTCAGTAGTACACCAGCCCCTGACACCAAGCGTATACTGTGTAGGAAGCAAAGCCTAAGAAGGACTAAAAGCCATGATGTAATTATTTCAAGAAATATAACCATACTAAGGATTTATGTTTTAAGAAGAACTCTGCCCTTGCCAAGAAGGGAAAAGGAAGGTTGGCTTAGAGTCAAGTAGCCTAAAGATGACAACCTAAAATCCTGAAAGTTAAACATTACCATTTGCTCATCTCATGTGCATTGAGAATGAATCTAGTGATGACTCTGAAGGGGGCTACAAGGACACAGGGTATTATATTTTATGTTTACCCGCTGAGCTTGCCAGTCTGGATCACATAAATGCCAAAATATTGACAAAGCTCAGATGCCCAAAGACACTTACCTCAGTCAGGTTATCAGGTGTCCTAGAATAATTGCTACAGCCAGTGATGCTTATCGATACCTAACAATGTTTATTTGACCCATCTCAAGTGTACTTAGTCTACTGGAGATCAAGAAGAAGTATCCTGAGACTGCCTGGAATCTTAAGCAACGTTGCGCCTTAAAGAGGTGTTAGCCCTCCCAGCAAAGTTTAAAGAACTATTACTGAAGTAAAAGAGGTAATTAAAGGGTCTTAGTTACGTTTATCTTGGATACAGGATAACATATCTTTGTTGTCTTTTCCTGACTCATCAAGAAGGCCAAGATCACCCTGACTTCAAATACACTTAAGAGTATACCACTTCAAGTCAAAATAACACCAAAGTGATAGGTGCATACTCATCTCTACCGATCTGAGTTAGCAAGTTAGTTTCCCAGCTTTAGAAGTTGCTTTGGAAAACAGCAGGTATGATATACTCATCAGGACGCAATATATGATTGAATACAAAGGAGTCACCAATATGAAAGAAAGATATTTTACACTTCTCAACTATTAACTTTCCCTTGTAGTGGATAGTAAGACTCTAGAAAAAAAATTACTATTGTCTGATCATGTACTCAGTTTCTGATATGCCTTTGCAGTAATATACCTCTAGAAAATAAAAAAGCTACTCAACTCAGTAGATGCAGCAGATGGCATAACATTTCATGCTATCAAGAAGGTAAAAATAAAGCCATGAGAACTAAGAGTGGTTCCTAACCAAATAACCCTGATTATTCCCCAAAACTGCTTGCTACATATTACTAGTATAAATGGAGTAAGTATGTTTGAACCAAGATTTTTCCAGGAGTCCATGATCCAGATTATCGTCAGCCTATTGAGCTGCTACTTGGCAATCTAACCAACAAAGATATCCTAGTCAAGAAACATCAAGAAATTTAAAAAGGTCAATTACTTCCATTTTGAAATCAACAAAGTACAATTTTATTGGTACTCAGCTTGATTTTGGCCTACCTACCAATAATCTAATTTGCTCTATCCCTCAGGTCCAAATATCCATTAAGTTAGTCAGGAGGAACTTGAGATAGTGCAGCAATTACTTGAAGACTATCAGGATATTTTTTCCACATCAAACGTTGACTATGTTCACATGAAAGAATTGACACAGTATTGATATTGGAGAATCAACCCTTATCCAATTGAAGCCATATAGGAAGTCAAAAATAGAGGATCAATGCACAAATACTGAGCTCAAGCAATTACTGGATGCTGGCTTACTTTTGCCTTCCCAGAGTAATAGTTATCCCCATTGTTACTTATAAAGTGTAGAATAGTGGTCACAGATTAGTGATGGTTTACCAGAAGTTAAACAGCCTCGCTAATAAGAACAGCTATCCAATTCCACAAATGATTCTGTTTTGGCCCCTCTCCAGCTCAAATTTATACTCCGCGATGGACCTTGTTAGCGGTTATTAGAAAATAGATCTATCACCAGAAGACCAAAAAAGCGCGTTTAAATTCACAGAAGGATCATTTTAACCTATTTAGCTCACTCATGGATTTTTAATGTTTCTGCCTCATTTCAACGGATGTTGTATCACATCATGCAAGATCTTTACTCAGATAAGTAAATATGTACATAGATGACAACAGTATTACTAAAAACCTTTAACTATCCATTACACTGAGATCAATATTTCTTAAGTGCATTATTGGCTTACAGGATAAGTTTCATTAAATCATCAAAATGTTATCCTTCAAGGCATTATACAAGAGATAAAATTGAATTTCAGCTCTATTATCTCGATAAGCTATCAGTGACAGTACCAAAGAGCCTGATAAAGTGCTAAGAGGATTGACTTGGAAAATCTTACAGTTACAATCAGAGGCAATGACAAATTTAGCCAAGACATTATGAGATAATGCCAAGCAAATGCTTCTTGCCAACCTATACCTGCCTTTGAGATTTTGGACTTAGTATCATACTATCACAATCATATAGCACCCCAGGAGGAAAACTAGATCTCATCTAGTATAGTTTATGTGCTAGAACTTAAAAAAATGCGGAGACAAACACTCAATAATTTTCTAAAACTGGAGTAACTATCTACTGCGTACATAACCAATTATTGCTTCAGTATTCACCTGCCAATATTATTGAAAGAGGTGATATCAGATATCTGGATATTGGATATGATGATGATAATATCAACCACCTGAATCCCAGATAGAATCGACACCTATACCCATGAAAGAGGGGTTAAAAATGCCTTAATTAATTGCTTAGAAGAATTGATAGTCAGCATGGCTCAAACTAATAACATGAAAAGTTTGTCAGATCAACTCTGAGCCTAAAATACCATGAGATGAAAGTCCTGGCTAAATAAAAATGAAGGATCATTATAAGGTTAGGTGAATTTTAACCAATGTGTCACACAAGGCAGTAAATTAAAGATAAACTTCAAAATTTTAGGATTCAAAAATTTGCCTGATGATTGGTCCAAGTGATATCAAGTCTCATCTGACTTGGTAGATTCAACAAACATTTTTGCACTTTCAAACATGCTCGAATGGCAATAGACCATCTGGAATGTATCACCTGACTATGAGCCTCTCATCCATTATTCTCTCTCTATTAATTTTATTAATCAATTTCCTTTTTAGGCTTATATTGACATATGTGACATATAAGAGCCCCTATTCTAAACTATAATAAAGTTATGTTGTTGATTCCATATCTTGTTTTAGTACTTGACTTCAATAAGTCCATTTTTCCATACTTACCATAGGATGATACTCTAGCTGACAGGACCTAGGCGGTGACTTGGGATCTTTGAAAAAGAAAAAAGTATACTTGACATACATCTTAGACACCTTTAAGTATTGACTGTCAGGCCTTTTGGAAAAACACCATTGAGCAAAAAAATCAAAGACCAACTGGGTTAAAAGTTTATAGTAAGATTTTCAAATTGTGGATATTAGCTCCATTTCAATTAGGCATTAGGAAGCTGACAAGGACTAAGTAGGTTGATGTAAAACATGAGAGCTTAGTTATCTTCCTAACTTACTCATCAGCATAAGACTCCATATTTTATTAAAATATTAATTTAATGTGGACCCCTGTAGTGAGCACCATGATGTAGTGTGCAAGACAAGCACTCTACTTGTACAGGTATATCTTCTCCCTGGAACACATCCAATTTTTAAATTTATTGCAGGGGAGGCCGACCATGGGATGGACACTTCCAAATATGACTCAGAAGAGACAAAACTTAGTACCAGGAAGGCACCCCAGAGAAGCGATGCTTTCTCTTGTTGCCAGCGGGAACGCCACTTATGGGGAGGGGAGGGAACGTGTGAAGGGGCCGTAGCCATAATTGAACACGTGTGGAGGAAGGGGTCTGATTTGATGAACCAGACTGGGAACCAGGAGGAGACCAGCTGTCAGCAACGCGGTGGGAGGTATCCAAACATCCACGCTTGAAAGTGGTCCACCAAATGAGACCGGAATCTGTGGACAGCTTCTGGGAGGGTGGGGGTGGAGCCTGCGATGGCATCTAAGACAATCGTGTGGATGGTCCACATGGCGATTGCAACCACCAAAGCATGGAGGGAGGGTGGAAGGGAGGAGGCCATTGATAGAGCAAACATATCTCTTGACAGACTGAAGGAATGCATTTGATCCTGGCCCAGCAGACGTTGAACTTCGCGCCATATCACTTTAGAGGTAGGGCTCTTCTCCAGGCGGTGGAACAGCGTTCCATACTGGCCACACATGACACAGGATGAGTGTAAAGCGTTAGAGCGCTCAGCTGTACGATACACCCGCCTCAGGCAGCACCACACATGGGAGCGGACTTGAGGCTGCAACAGAGGATGGTGTGCATATTTCCAGATAGTTTTTTGGGTCTCAATGGAGTAAGGGATGTCCATCATGTCCAGGTAGTCCACCCTGGATAGGACATGGGGCCGAATGGGGATCACGCCATCTTGAATGGGTAGCCCCTGTACCTCTTGTGTGAATTGAGGAGAGGGGCGGCCTCTCTGGGCTGTGTGTCCGCTAATACAAATTCTCCACTCAGAGCTCCGCATGGAGAGGAGGATTCGTTTGTAGTGGGTTTTAGTCCCGTGAGGGCCTGTGGCCGATGGGTGTGAAGCGAGGTATTTCATCAGGAGTGGGGGTTTGATGGGTTGTTGAGGCCCAAGGCTCAGGAGAAGTTGGAGCGGGCTGCACGGAACCAGTGTTGGGAGGGGAGCATAGGGGCGGTGACAGCCGCTATCCAGGTACCCAAGATCTTGGCAGCATGGGCTCTGAAGTCGAGCAGACCCATGCCACCATGATGATGAGGGCCAAACATGACCTCTAGCCATACTGGTGGAGGGCGGCCTGACCAAAGCCATCCTTGCAGCAGGGCATACAAGGATTTAAAGAAGCTTGGGGAGAAGGGGATGGCGTGGGCTCCAAACCAGACTTTGGAGAGGAGCATAGAGTTAGCTAAAACAACCCTGCCAGTAAGGGAAGTAGGGTGGGCTCTGAGAGAGGCGATTTGCTTCATCACGTTGTCCAGAATACAGCTCTCCATTACTGCTGACGTGTATCCGCCTGCCTCCATCCACACACCCAGATGGCGTACCAGTCCTATGGTAGGGCGCAGCATGAAGGGGAGCACCAGTGGGGCGGTGTGTGTTGAGCTGGTAGGGCGAGGACATGGGCGAGCAGATGGGCCGGGTTGGAAACTAATTGCTGGGGCCCAGCAGTTCTGAGACCGACCAAGGAGGATGATTTTGGTTTGGAAGCGTTCAGTGCCGCGTTACTTACCTCAGCAATACTCCTGGATGAGAGCTTCAAGCGCGCATGCATCTTGATTATTAGACACCCCAAACACACAATCATCTGTGAATGCCATCATCTTCACTGGGGCTTGGCCTGGCACATGGACCCCAGTAAGTTGGGCATTCACATTTCGAAGTAGTGGGTCAAGGCTGAAGTTGTATAAGAGTGAGATAAGGGGGTCCCCTTGTCGCAAGCCCCTTTGAGGGCGGACTACTTCCGTTAGGAAGCCAGAGCCACGTACTTTCATTGTTGCAGATTCCATGAGCAGCATCACCCAGTTGATGAAGCGAGGGGGTAGGCAGAATTGATGGAGGCAGGCCCTGAGGTATTCCCAGTTTACTCTATCATAGGCCTTCTGTTGGTCCAAGAATACAAGTGCCCCAGAGGCTGTGGACTGGCATGCGTTAGCCACAGAGTGCACGTTATCCCAAATTGACCCTCTGGGTATGAAGCTGAATTGTTCTGGGGAGATGGTGGCAGATGCTACAATCCCTAAACGGTTAGCCATGATTTTTGTTAAAATTTTTGTATCCGTGTTGGTTAAAGAAATGGGGTGCCAGTTGGCTAAGTCTAGCTTATCCCCTTTCTTGAAAAGTGTGACAGTAAAGGTCTCATGTCCTCCTGGTAGGAGGCGCATATCCAACAGGCTCTGGTTAAGTGAAGCGAGCAGCAGTGGGGATATATATTTGAAGTATTTTTGTAGAATTCATATAGGATGCCATCTGGGCCTGGGCATTTCTGGTTAGGTGCACCGCAGATGGCTGCCCATAATTTGTTTGGAGTAATTAAATTCATTTTTTGGGTATTGAGAAATGGTGCAGATGTGGGCTTGGTTGAGAAATTCTGCCACTTCGGCCAGCTGAATTAGATCAGATTGGTATAACTTGGAGTAATACTTCTGTGTTTTGATTGCCACTTTGGCTGGCATATCCGCAATGGAATTGTCCAATCTTTGCACCTGTGTACAGGTCACGCTCTGGCGTGGTGCGAAATTTTTTAAAAAATATGCAGTGCACTTGTCACCCTTTGTGATGCGTTTGGCCCTGTATTGAACACAAACCTGATGTTTGTGCTGCCTTTTGAGCGCATTGAGGTGGGAAGCTGCCTCTGCCCACTTCCAGCCCCATGCAGGGCTGTATCCTGTAGCGGGGATATTGGACTCCAGGTGTGCTAATTCTTCCAGAGTGCACGAAATGATCGCCGATGTGGCTTGTGAGCATCTGGAGGAGAGGTGGCGAGAGTGGCAGATGGTATCCTCTTTGAAGGTTGCCCATGTGGAGATGGGGTCCATGTAAAATGGTGTTACAAACTCTTTTGCCAAAGTTGCTTCTTCCACCTAAGTGGAAAATCCTGGTGACGCGAGTTTGGGGGGGCGAAGCTTGCACCAATGTGGGGCCCTGGCCACTGTGGTGGGTAGGTGGTAGGTTATCAATACCAGTCAGTGGTCGGAGAATTCTATTTTTGATGTTTTGAAGTGGGAGATGTGGGGCTGGAATTTTGCTGGCGTTAGGATAAGGTCGATGCAGGTCATGGGCCTTAATTGGCTGTTGTGGACGTGGGGGCACATCATGTTTTCAAGCAGCAGGGCATGTTGCTGCAGCACATCCATTAACCCAAGGGTGGCCTTTAGAACGCGCAGTTCTACGTGACCCTGGGGGGTGTGGGGTGAGGAGGCCACCAGTCGGTTGGTGTGTTTAGCCAACAGTTCATGTCACTGACTACAAAAGGGTCTGGGGGTAGTGGGAGGGATTTGACCAATGAGAAAAATTCCTGATGCTCGCGTGCACTGTTTGGGGCATAGATGTTGATGATTGTGTGCACTACGTCAGCCCATGAGAAAGTGACAATGAGAACTCAGCCATTTAGGAATGTTTCTGTTGATAAAAAATTGAAGAGATTGTTTCTCTGAACTAGCACCCACAGTGCTCTGACCAAAAGGATAGGGATGGTAGGAGCATGGATTTCCAAGCCTCCTCAGAACCTTGTGGACAGTGGGACTCCTGGATGGCCAGGATATCCATGGGTAAATTTTGTTGTAAAAACTCAGTTTCCTAGCCTGGGACGGTGAGGCCTTGAGTCCAGCGATATTCAACATCCCTAAAGTAAAGGTTTCCCCATTGCACCTTAGATGCAAGGGGGTGGGCACCCAGGCCCACTAGCCTCCTCTAGATCCCCACAGGCCTTCACGGCAGCATGGGTGTTAGCAGCAACGCTATCAGGATTTTTGTTAATTTTTGTGGAAAGAGTTGCGTTGGCTTTAGCCTTCGCTTTTTGTTTCCCCTGACGTTGGACAAATTATTTTGAGGTGCGGATGAGTTTGGTGCACTGTTGAGTGGGTCAAAAAAAATTTCAGCTGGGATGGGCCCCAAGTCAGTTTCAACCGGAGCTTGGGTGCAACAATTTGGTGAGATTGAGTCCCCCATCAGATCCTCAGATTGAGTGGCCCAATTGGTATGGGCTTCCTAACCTGATTGGTTGATGGATTCCCGAGTTGCTTCCACCACGAAGGTTTCAATGTCCTCCTGGAGTTGGGAGTGTGGGATAGCAGTGGTGGCTTTGGCCGCTTCCTTGGCCGCGGCCCTGTGGGCCTGCTTAGCCTTCTTCTGCTCTTGCGGGGAGATTGGCTTTACTAGTAGATAGCAGCCTTGTGCTCCCCATGGGAAAGCCTCTTTGGTGCTTTCAGTTGGTTTGTAGTGCGCCTCTCCGCTGGCTATGGCCACCAAGGGGTGCTCTTGGAATGTGATGCCCTCCTTGGTGGGGCATGCGTGCGCCTTATAGCTGAACATGTCACAATGGGTGCAGATGGGGGGCGCACTATCCACGGTCACCTGGAATGGGTGGGTGGTATGCCCTTTGATATTAATAAAAGTGGAGTGCGGGATCTGGGTTAGGTCCTTTGCGATCTCCTCAGTTTAGTCAGAACTGCGATGGCCTTGCCAGTGCACAGGTGTGGCATCAGCGTGAAGCATTGCATTTTGAAAGATTGTATTTCACCATATACAGTGAGACCATCTTTCAGGTTTTGTTCCAAAATGTCACGTTTTACCATAGTAGGCAAAAAGTCAAATGTGAGGAAAATTTGGTCTGATTTTGTCCATCTGGTGCATTTGGTTTTGATGACCCGTTGCCCTTCGGGGAGGTCAACCACTATGCGCACCGCTGCAGCCTCATCTGCTGCCTATTTGTTTTTGAAACCTAGGTCCATCCAACCGTGTGACATGGAGTGAGGTGCGACGTACACCACAGTCAGGAAAAAGGTGTGCACATCTTCACAAAATTTTTCCCATAAAGCCATTTGTTGGATATCCAGAAACATGTGGACTCCGTATTCCACCGATGAAAGTGGCTGGGAGTGTGGCGTGTTGATGTACTGGTTGCATCGTGCTTGCCATGCGAGTATTTCTGGGGAAATAGTGACTGCCAGTTTTTTAAAATTTTTGTCTATTCTGCCAGTTTCTCCAGGGCGTTTTCAAATGTTGGAGGCCGCGGGCCTTCCACCTGCTCCTCTTACTTTACTTGCCCAACTGCTCCCTGACATGGGCGCAGACTAATCTCCTCTGTGAGATTATCAAACTAGATTCAGAATTGAATTGAATAGGTTGCAAAAGTGATTGCAACGATAAAGAAAAATTTAACACATACAATTTTAATCTATTACATAACATCTGTTATGTAACAGTGTGATTCTGCAGAATATTGTACAGAAAGCTATACAATATTCAATATTCCTTCAATTCTTGGTATATAAAATATCTACTTTAAAAAGCTTCCAATAAAATATGATAAGTTTGGGTAAACAATGATACTTTATTTAGATAGATTTAGGAGTATTTAAAAGTTTCTTTCTAGCCACAGAACAACCATACCCTAGGCTAAGAGCGCAATATTTGGGAAGTACAATGGACACAATGGTAACAATATTTATATTTATATCCAAAAATATGAAAATTAATATAGGGGGTAGGGGTCATTGCATGACAGTTCTGGAATGATTTAAAGGCCTGAGAGTTAGGATTCAAAGTAGTGTTTTAGTCAATAAGCCAGTTGCATTTGTTCTCAAAACAACCATTAACATTACATAACAGATTATCTAAAGTTGATTCAACACCTTTGACAACAGGTTTTAACAACAAGCTTTACTAAAGAGCCTTTTATTAAAGGTTTCAAAGTGAAATTTTCTAATAGGCAAAATGACTAGCACTATAAAAAGTGCTAGGAAAGATAAGAGCTAAGTTTAAGCAATGATTTAGGGAGAATTTGCCCTAGTTTGTTGGATAGTGGTTGTTAGAGGTGATTTATCCTAAGTGCATTTGTTTGGGAATCTTTTTATAAATAAAAATTATTGTATATATATTTATGAGACATATTATCTAATTAATAAATGTACCAAATATCACCAAAACTTGGCTCAAATACTCTATAAAGTTTGTATATGGTTACATGCTATTTCAGAAATAGTTATAATGACTTTAATAAAAGTTATAGATGAGATCTATGACTTTATAAGTTTCCAATGGTTTTAAATTTTAAATTTATATTTTTTGGAAGGTTAATCATGGGATGGATACTTCTGATAACCACTAACTACAAAACACCAATAAAAACGAGGGGCACCCCAGAGCAGCTGAGGATACCTTCTGTTGCCAGCAGGACTGCCAGTGGAAAGAAGAGGGGAGTGCATGGGAGGCCTGGTCCAAAACTGAACACAAATGAAGGAAAGGTTCCGATGATAAGAACCAGATGAGGAACCAGAATGACACTAACCAGCGTTGGTGGGATGGCAGGTGACCAAACAGCCAATCTTGGAAGTGATTCATGAGGTGGGAGTGGAAGCGTCACACAGCTTTAGGGGGGTTGGGGTAGTGCCAGACAGTGCATCAAGGACATAGTTTGGATTGTCCATAGCGCTATTTCAACAATTAAGGTGCGGAGCAAAGGGTGGATAGGTGAGGTCATGGAAAAGGTGAAGATGTTTTTAGACAGGCTAAAATCCTGCTCACGCTCCTGGAAAAAGAGGCCCATAACATCTGCCAGATCGCCTGTGATGGTGGGAAAGATTCCAAGCGATGGGCTAATGACCTGTATTGACCAACACAATGCATGAAGATTGAGAGGCATTGGACCGCTCAGCAGTGTGGCACACCTTTCTTAGGCACTTGCACATATGGGCGTTAATCTGGGGCTGTAACAGAGAATGGTGTGTGTACCACCAAATGTCCTTCTGAATCTCCAGAGAGTATGGGATGTCTATCTTGTCAAGGTAGTCCACACAGGCAATTTGTGAGACATTGGGGTACTAGGTTGTTCAAAAAGGCTTGCCCACGGACTTCTTGTTTAAACCAGGGAGTAGGGTGATCCCTCTGGGTGGTGTGACCACTGATGTTGATTCTCCACTCAGCACTCCACATGGAGAGGAGAATACGTTTGAAGTGGGGTGGCGTCCCATGCGGGCCTGAAGCAGATGGATAAGAGGCTAGATAGTTAATAAGAGACTGGGGGTAGGTGGGACTGTGGAGGCCAAGGGCTCAGGAAAAATTGGAGCAGGCTGCAAATGACCAGTGTTGGGCTGGTAAAGTGGGATTGGTGACTGTAGCGATCTAGGTGCCAAGTATTTTGTTGGCATGGGCCTTGAAGTTGAGCAGGCACATACCACCACTAAGGCGAGGGCCAAACATAACATCCAGGCGCACAGGGGGAGGGCGGCCTAACCAAAGCCACACTTGTAGGAGGGCATATAAAGAGTTGAAGAAAGAGGGTGAAAGGCGATGGCATGGGCCACAAACCAGACTTTGGACAGGAGCATAGAGTTGGCAAGCACCACCAAGCCGGGAGGGTAGTCTGGTGAGCTCTTAAAGAAGTGATGTGCTTTGTGACAATGTCTAGGGTGTGGCGCTCCATTACTGATGAGGCGACTCTCCCGCCTCCAGCCACACACCCAAATGGCGCACTGGACCAGCAGTGGGTTTGGGCGCAAAAGAAAGTATAAGTTGGGTGGTATGGGATGGTTGGTGAAAGCAAACCAGAGAGCTAGCTACTGGAGCTTGCTGACTATGGGTTGCTGGTGACCAGCGAGCTTGGTACCTGCTGAGGAGAATGATTTTGGTTTTGGAGGCATTGAGGGCGGCGTTACTGACCCTGGAGTAATCATGGATAGTTGCTCTAACGCTCATGCATCATGATTGTCCAACACCCCTACCACACAGTCGTCAGTGAATGCTAGCATCCTAACAGGAGCTTGGCCTTGCACATGGACACCAGAAAGCCGGGCATTCACATTGTGTAACAGTGGGTCAAGGCTGAAGTTGTATAAGAGTGAGCTTAAGGGTCACCTTTGTGGAGACCCCTTTGAGGGCGAACCATCTCAGTGAGGAAACCAGAGCCAAGCACAGCCATTGTGGCAGACTCCGTGAGCAGCATCACCCTATTTATGAGCTGGTGGGGGAGGTGGAATCTATGGAGGCAGGATTTGAGTAATCCCAGTTTACCCTATCATAAAGCCTTTTGTTAGTCTAAGAACACAAGAGCCCCAGTAGCCGTGGATTGTCAGACATAGGCTATGGTGTGAATGTTGTCCCATATTGACCACTTGTGGATGAAACAAATTGCTCAGAGGAGACTATTTGAGAAGCAACTTACCCTGGGCGATTGACCATGATTTTGGTAAATAACTTAGTAAAGGCATTAGTAAGTGATATGGGGCACCAATTCTCCAAGTCCAGCTTATCCCCTTCCTTATAAAGTGTTATCATGTATGCTTCCTGGTCCCCAGGAAAGAGGCGCGTTTCTAAAAGACATTTGTTTATTGAGACAAGCATTAGTGAGGATAAGTAATTAAAATAGTTTTTGTAGAACTCATATAAATCTCATCTGGGCTGGGCACTTCCTGAGCAGTTAACCGTGAACAGCATACCAGAGTTTGTCACAAGTAATTAAATTCACTAATTCCAGATATCAGGAATGGTGCGGATATGTGCACCATCAGGGAACATATTGATTTCAGAAGGATTGACAGGTTCATACTGATACAACTCAAAGTAGAAGTTTTGAACTTTGACTGCTACTTCAGCTGAAGTGTCTGTGACAGAGTTGACCAGCCGCCTCACTTGTGTGCAGGCCAAGCTCTGTCACAGTGCAAAGAATTTGTGGAAAAAAGTATGTGGAGCATGTGTCCCCCATCGTTATATTTATTGCCTTGAACTGAATACAAACGTGATGCCTTTGTTGTCTTACCATTGCGTTGAGATGAGAAGATAATTCTGCCCACTTACGGCCCCAAGATGGGTTGTATCCTGCAACAGGGACATGAGACTCCAGGTGTTCCACTTCCACTATGTGCACAAAATAACTGTTGAAGCGGCCTGAGTGATGCAATAAGAGGTGGTGTGCCTGAAGGATGGTGTTTGCTTTGAAGGTTGACCAGATAAAAAGTAGGTCAGCACAGAACGGTGTGGAAAACTCTAGCTGAAGTTTTGGTATCCATTCATGCTGAAAACATGGGCGGCATAATCTCAGTTATATGAAGTTTCCACAACTTTGGCGCCTATGCCGCTAGGCTTGATAAAGCGAAAGAAACCTCAGATGACCATTGTGCACTTGGGACAAGACATGTTGGGTAGCAGCGGTGCATGCTTGGGGAGGGTATCTGTTAATTTCTTGGAGTCTAGGTCCTCTGTTGCCAAGCTGGATTTGTACAGGGTATAGCCACTGAGCAACCCAATTGAACGATATGAATATTGCCAATTCTTATAATAAAACTAAATAAAATATATATGGAGCTATTGCCCCTTATTTCTTTCTTTATTTTTAGATGCCTTGCAGACCGTTCTGCGCTTTCTCTTCCTCATAATAGACTATCCCCTTCTAATCTTCCATCAGGCTCTTTATACCTCAATTCTCCAGCCATATTCATCCTCAGCTTGGTATCTTCTATATTTCTTCCTTTTTTGAGTTGCTCTCATTTGTATCAAATCTTGGCATGATTCCTCTCGATTTGCCAAATATTCTCATTTTGCTTGATTATAATTTGTGTATCCCCTTTTCATAAATCTTGAGACTCATCTCGATTCCCTTGTGATCCACCAATATGGGTAGCTTATTGTCCAGTCATATCAACTTCCTGATATTACCCCCCCCTTTGACTGGACGATAGGCTCTTACTGTTTGTACGCTCTAAGGAACTTAGCATGGACTTGGTTGATAATCTGACCCCCAGCAGGTTCCTTGATTGTGTAGACATCCATACCAGTCTTCTCAATAATCTCAAATGAGCTGACCCAAATGTCAGAGAGCTTATTCTTTCATCCAAATCCATGTTGGTCATGGAATAACACATAATCCCCTTCAGTTAACAATGGAAGTCTGCTCTGGCGCTTCTGGCCAGCCGCCTGGTCACGAATTTTCTTAGCCAAACTGGTGGAGTAGGCTTCAGTTTGCAACTTGATCAATGTATCCTTGAGTTGCCTCAGATATGGCTGAGGATTCACACCACCAGTGTCCTCTACACACAAATATAGCAAGGCAGGCAGAGCCAGATGTCGTCCATACAGCAGTTGAAAGGGACTCTTATCATTGGCAGAATGATAGCTGATATTATAAGCGAACACAGCGGTAGGTAGAAGAGCACTCCATTCCAAGGGCTGGTCCATCATCAAATTGCGGAGTATGTTTACTAGGGTTCCATTAACTCGCTCCACCATCCTATTTGATTCTGGATGATATGGGGTGGTCAAAACCCCACAAATGGCCATCAACTCATTTAACTTTGGTAGGATATATGAAGTGAAACTGGTCCTGTTGTCTGTCAGGATGAACTGTGGACAGCCATGCCACTGTATAACACATTCCATAATAACTTGGCAGTGGTGACCGCGTCCAAGTCACTAACAGTCCTGGCCTCCATCCATTGGGTCAAATGATTGATGGCGACAATTATATACTTGGATCAATTGGCACTAGTTGGAAGAGGTCCCACTACATCAATGGAAACGATGTGCCATGCGAACTGGGGCTTCACTAATTGATAGGTGGTTTTCTTACAGAAAAGTTTTTCAACTTGACATTGATGGCAACAGCTAATAGTTTCTAGTACGTCATAATGCATGCTTTCCCAGAAGTATGGGGGTCGCAAAAACTCCAGCATCTTTCGCAAACCACCATGGCCTACAGCCTGATGAGCATCCATAATTATTGAGGGTCTATTTGAAGGCTTAGGAAAATTCGGCATCAAGTCTTCAATATGCTTGTATAATTCTCCTTTCACACGAAGGTACCCTCCCTGAGTCCGTCTAACACCTTGATCACTTGTGGCTCATCCTGGTATTTGTTCACCGTCATTTTTTCATACATTATATCATCCAGATCTGCTGTGATAGCAACTGTGGGCAATCGAGACAGACAATCCACGTTTTGATGTTTTTCCCCAGGTTGATGTAAGATCTCAAAATCATAAGCTTGCAGCTTCAGAGCCCACCGTGCGAGCCGTCCTTCCAGCTCATGCAGATTCTGTAGCCAGCGCAAGGAAGTGTGATCCATCACTACTTTAAATCTTACCCCATTCAAATATACCCAAAATTGTTTATAAGCGTAGATCACAGCTAAACACTCCCGCTCAATTATGGTGTAGTTTTGTTCATGACAATTCAAGCTCCAACTACAGAAGGCGACAGGATGTTCCACACCATCATCCTTCTGGGATAATATGGCCCCAATAGCAGCTAAGGATGCATCCATTTGTACTATGAACAGCTTATTGAAGTTGGGGTATTGCAATATTGGTGCACTTGCTAACGCGTACGCAATACATCAAAAGCGTTCTGGCATCATTCCATCCAATCAGAAGGAGCGCTTTTCTTTAATAGCTCAAAAAGCGGTGCTCTCATACAACTGAAATTGGGAATGAACTATCAATAATACCCAACCATTCCTAGAAACACCTGAATGTTCCGCTTATTTTCTGGCTAAGTCATCTTGCCTATCACTTCCACTTTAGCTGGCTGCAGTTTAAGCCCATTTGAATCCACAACAAAACTGAAATATTCCAATTGCTCTTAGATTAAATGGCACTTCCAAAGCTTAATTTTGATACTAGTGGCAGCGAAGCACTGAAACACTTGCTCCAAGTGGGCCAGATGCTCTGTGAACATTCGCAAAAACACATTGATGTTGTCAAGGTAAACTAAGATGCAGGACAACTTTAAATCACCTAAAGTTGTATCCATGGCATGCTGGAATGTAGCTGGATGTTACACAATCCTTGCGGCATGCGCATTGGCTGGAACAACCCTCTTGAGGTGATAATCACACATTTCTCCCATTCCGTTGGTGGCAATTCAATCTGCCAGTACCCCAAGATCAGATCCATGGCGGAAAGATAGTTTGCCCCACCCAATTGGTTTAACGCATTGTCAATCCGTGGAAGAGGGTAAGAATCTTTCTTCGTGATGTTATTGAGTTTATGATATTCAATCACCACCCAATTCGAGTCATCCTTCTTCTTTACAATGAGCACAGGTGATGCCCAGGGACTGTTTGATGGCTCTAGCATCCCTTGCTCTATAAGCTTATCCACTTCGTTGGAGACAACCTCTTCCACTGCTCTAGAACGTCTAATAGGATGTGAACGAATGGGAGGGTAATCCTCATATCAATCCAATGTACCACTCCTTGAGCGCATCCCAAGTCATGATTGTTATTTGTAAAAATATCCCAATATTTTTCAAATAATGCCAAAGCCTTATCTTGCTGATCCACCAATAGTCCCGTGAGCACTTCTCACAAAACTACAGTCATTATACTGAATGAGGCGTGGGCCAGTAGTCCAAGATCTTCCCATGAGCCAAAGTCATGAATACGTCAAACTTCCCCAATAGGGACAAAGTATAGGTAAGCCACCACTTGGTGCCACCTAATCGTTATTTTCTCCTTCTGTAGGTTTGCGAGCAGCACCTTCACCTCCCCATTCCCAGGAAACAATAACCCTGGAGCCATGTGTGGTTCTAGCCACGAGTGCTGATGAGGCGCTAGGATTTCTCCATACAGTCCCTTAGGGACTTCAATTTTAAGCTCAGTCCCTATTATGCCCTGGTGTCCAGACGGTAAGTTTAAAGGGCGCGTTTCTTGAAGAGGAATTCCTTTATACTCATATATCTGGTTAGGGGAGGATCTTAGTCTGCTGACTCAGTCACTGGTAGTGAACAGGGATTACTCCAACACTGTATGCTAGATTGATCTGACCAGAGTGGACTGGATCCGTTGGGATTCCACCAGAGGAAAAATATACTGGAATCTGTTGGCCGAGAATAGTAAGGGTTTCTTCCGCCATATCTATCACAACGCCAAATTTCCTCATGAAAGCCGCGCCAATTAAAATATCATAATGGTTATTTGGCAAGACCACCACCGGAGCAGACACCTGTACTGACCTGAATTATAGAGGCAACGCACTATATGCTCATTCTGACACAGTGCTATGCGTTCCTGCTGTCCCATATATTACTCAATGGTCCACATCCAGTTTCAACATAAGTTTGGCCACTAACTGGGTGGAGACTATGTTCACTGGTGCTCCCATGTCTATGATCACGCGGATTTTTGTGTTTTGAATGACTATGTTGCAATAAGTACATTCCAAATAAGAAGAATCATCAGAGTTTATTACTCATACATTCAAGGGCTTTGTGTTACTTAAAAAGGAAGAAATACCCTTGTTGACCTGAGGATACTCACTAGCAATTTTTTCCACTGGAGTAGCTATGTTAACCCCTAATAAAGGAGTGACGTTCAGCGAAGAATCCGCATTGCTGGTGCCAGTCTGTTCCAGTATCTGCCATGCATATGGTTTCTGCACATATTGGTGGAGCTCAGCCTGATTGGGTGAACTCTTACTCTCAGAAGCAGAAGCAGGGGTATCCAGCGAAAACTGCTGGTATAACAAATTGTCCAATTGAGGTTCAATTTCTACTCATAAAGTTGTTTGGCAGGTATTAGGGACAAATAAATTGAGCTTACCGGAGGTAGAGCGTCCCACTCTACTCCACTCAAGCTTTTCCCTGCTCAGTTTTCATAGTTGGCATTGCTTACACTTTTGGTTTGCTAGTGCAATTGGATGCATAATGCCCTCTTTGTCCGCACTGGAAGCACATGTTTATAAAAGGTGCACATATATAATTTGGGCTGGAAGGACCAGGTTGAGAGTTGCTGGTAAGGTTCCATGGTTGCAGTCGAACTGGTGAAGCGTACATGGGATGGAAAGGGTCTAATGACTCATATGAGCGACGATTATGTTCCAGCGGCTGATAACCCAGTAGCTGCGCCCAATATTTGGAAAAGTATGGAGCGGAGGCAATGGAGGGTTTTCAGGCTACATTGGGGGCGCCATTCGTGGCAGAAAGTTGATGTAAGTCATTCACAATTTGAATGAGGCCAGTATCCCCATCCAACACATGAGACATAGTGTTGTATAGTTCCCAATATGGTTTGACCACCGCCATCATTGCTATACCTACATCCTCAGTGGTTAAAATATTGGCCCCAAGTAAAACGTGAGCTTCTGCCAAAAACTGCTCAGCAAATTCTGACAAGGTCTTGTTTCGGTAAAACTGTATAGTCATAAATTCAGCTTTCCGTTGAGACATCTTGTTAGCACCTCTGAACAGCCAGATAACTATCGCTTTTACTTGTGCATAAGACACCAGGCTATTTGGAAGATAGCAGGTCACTTGGTCAGCGCTTTCCACATCTAAAGAAGACTATAACAACTTCGCTTTCAGTTGATTGGTATCCCCTTCCACAGCAAATTTGAAACGTTTAAAATGCCCGTGTAAGTTTCCATTATGACTGAAAGGAGGTAACTTTTCAATATGGACGAATTCACTCATCTGAGGTTCTGCTGCAAGGGGCAGGTGAACTGGATTCGGAGTGAATATGGGAACCATCATTTGGTGTGTTATCATGCCGCTGTCCAGATGAGCTTGAGCTCATCAAAGTGGAATCAGAAGAAGTATCATCATGTGGGGGGTCCGTCGTACCACCTGATAGATACTTGTTTGATGATCCATAACATTCTTCCCCAAAGTTGCCACTAACTGCCCTATTTCCCCCAGCTCCGGTACACCCCATTAATTGTTCACTAATCAGCTGTTCCAATTTGACCAAAGCATATCTACACCGTCCATCCTGCCATCTTTGTTGCAGTGTGTTATATTGCCATTGCAATTCTTGGTGGAATTCCTTTTCCTCATTCAGTGTTTGTTCCATAGTTTCTAATTGCAAAAGAACTTCCTCATTTCTATTCTGCAGGTGGGTTTGTTGTTGTCTTGCATTTTCCGCTTGCTGGTTGGCATTGTTTATTTGGTTAACAATGAAAAATCATTCCCGCGCTGATTACTCATCAGCCCATCAAAGGGTATCAATGCGGTCTTGCATATCCTCATAATCACTTGTCTCACTGATAGGGAGAGGGAGGCTCGTAGGCATTCTTCCTGACTAACAACTTTCAGTCATGTAACTTGACAAATGAGTTGGAGATACTTGGTGGACGTTGACCTAAGAATAAGCGCGTTATCAGACATTTTCTGGGTATCCCATTTGCTACGGAGTTAATCCAATTCTGTCAATAGAGAGATGACTTGGGCCGCCACTTGCTGTTCCATCAGGGTCATTCTTTCCTTGAGCTGAGCAATCACGGATTCAAGAGCTTCCACCCATTCAGCTAGCTCCATCATACAGCACTCGGTATTATTCCCCAAAGTTGTCACATCCTGAATCCACTCCACAGATAGGCCATGCTGTTCCAGTAGTTCTCTTATTACTCGAGGTAATTCTGAGTTTAACTGTGGTACTAGAAGGTCCAATCAATGGCGAACATCCCCAACACAATTATCCATCTGTGCCAGCGCCCCTTGTATTTCTGAGAACAAACGGTCAACGCAGTTCAGCAGGAGGCGATTATTGTGCTGTTGTGCTTGAGCGAACCGCAACACACCTCCAATTTCAATGTTATGGCGAGCCAGGACATGTAGTAGCTGGCAAATCGAAGGTTGCACATAAGCAACTAAATATTCCTCAATTCCGTGAGTACCTAGGCGGAGAGTTAACCCCGTAGTAGTGGTGTCCAAATAAGACATGTACAGCGCATAACAATTTTCTTGATCGCGTTGGTTATAAAACAAACTCACAGCATTTTCCCCACTCTCATCCTTGTATAGGCAATACCCGTGCAACAACCATTCCAAAAGAACTCTTAGTTGTTGTGGAGTCACATTCGTGGATCGTCCATGTTGGTTAGTCATCAGCTCTGGGCAATTCTCAAATTGCACAGTAATCATAATTTCATCATCCCCTGGTTTGGTAACAGTAAACAATGTTGGTTCTGAGTTAGGTGTCCTCCGAGCTTCTTCAGCCTGCCATGCTTGGAACCCAAACAGGCTAGGTTGGAACAAATGAGGATTTGTCATTGTATTTTCCCCGCTATAGTTGCTAAGTGGCCCCTGTTTTGAGCACCACTGTTAATTTCTCAGCGTCTGGGTCCGCTGTTGCCAAGTTGGATTTGCACAGGGTATAGCCACTGAGCAACCCAATCAAATGATATGAGGATTGCCAATTCTTATGATTAAAACTAAAATAAAATATATATGGAGCTATTGCCCCTTATTTCTTTCTTTATTTTTAGATGTCTTGCAGACCGTTCTGCGCTTTCTCTTCCTCATAAAAGACTATCCCCTTTTAATCTTCCATCAGGCTCTTTATACCTCGATTCCCCAGCCAGATGCATCCTTGGCTCAGTATCTTCTATTCTTCTTCCTTTTTCAAGTTGCTCTCATTTGTATTAAATTTCGGCATGATTCCTCTTGATTTTCTGAATGTTCTCATTTTGCTTGATTATAAATTCGTGTATCCCCTTTTTGTAAATCTTGATACTCATCTCAATTCCCCTGTGATCTGCTAATATATGGGTAGCATATCATCCAGTCATATCAACTTCCTGACAGTATCAAAAGGCCCCAAGGTGGCTTTTAGAACGTGGAGTTTGACGTGCCCAGTGTGGGGTAGGCGTTGAAGGCCAGTGGTTTTTGGTTGGGTTGGCCCAGCAGTTCAAGTCACCCACCACAAATGGATCAGGTGGAAGTGGGAGGGAAGTTAAAGCTGAGAGAAATTCCCAGTGAGCCCACATATAGTCGAGGTGTAAACATTAATGATAGCATGCACTTCATCTTCCCATGAAAAGGACACAACCAGCACACATCAATTGAGGTACAAAGTTTTTAGAAATTGATTGAAAACTATGGGTCACACATATAAGCACCCCAAAGTGTAGCGACCAAAAATAAAGGTAGGGGAGGAGCATGTTTGCCCATGTTTCCTTGGCACCATGTGGACAGTGGGATTTCTGAATGGCTAGGATGTCAACAAGTAAATTACCTTTTAAAACACTCAGTTTCCTAGCCTGGGATAGTGAGTCCTTGAGTCCAACAATGTTCAACGTCCTTATTGTGAATGAGACCTCCATCATGCCTTAGGTGCAATGGGAAGGGCCCCTTGCCCTTCCAGTGCCACTTGGTCAGCAGCTGCTTTTTGCGCTCAGGTTTTCACCCCATGTATGTGTCCTTTAGGGTTTCCTTTGTACTGGGTTTAATATCAATTTTGGTAAATTTGATTTTAATTTAGTTCAATTTTTCAGAATGAGGTGCTCCTGCGGTGCACCATTGGAGGTTGACAAAAACTTGGGGGGATTGGGTTAGGGTGGATCAGTTTAGATTGGTTCATAGTAGCTTTGCAAGGGAGAATTTGACTCTACATCTGGTCTTCAGGTTGGTGGGCCCATTCTAATTGGTGAGCAGATTCTCAAGATGCTTCAGCTGAAGATGACTTGATGTTGTCCTGGGTCTGGGCAGACAGGATCATGGACGCTGCTGTAGCCGCTGCCTTGACCGCTGCTCTATGGGCCTGTTTGGCCTTTTTGCGCTCTTGCAGGGACACAGGTTTTACCTGAATGTAACACCCATGTGCACCCCTTGTAAGGTGGCATTGGTGTCAATGGCAGTTTCATAATGGAAGTTGGCGCTACCTCTTGCGTCAAGAAGGATTTTATTGTGATACCCTCTCTGGAAGGGCAGGTGTGTGCTTTATGGACAAAAGCGCAACAAAAGGTGCAGATAGGAGGTGCGCTATCCTGCACAACGTGGAACAGGAGGGATTCCTGCCCATCAATATTAACAACTGCAGTGTAAGGAATTTGGGTCATCTTCTTATAATAACTGCAGTTGGGGTAATCGCTGCAAATTTCTTTTCCTGTACTTAGATCTGGCATAAGCATAAAGCGCTGCATTTTAAAGGAGTGTAGTTCCCCATATGATCTAAGCCCAACTTAGAGGTGGTGCTCCAAAATTTCACATTTCACCATTATGGGTAGAAAGTCAAAGATAACAAAAATTTGGTTGGATTTGGTCTAACACATGCACTTTTTTTTCTACCCGTTGGACATCCTAAAGATTGACCACCATGTGCACCTGTGCAGCATTGTCCACTGCTTGCTTGGTTTCAAACCTGAGGTACAACCATCTGCAGGTCATAGAATGTGGTGCAACATATACAGCAGCTGTAAAGCTTGTGCACATCTCCACAAAACTTTTCCCAAAGTGCCATTAAATTAATATCCAGAAAGACTAAAACCTGATGCTCCACTGATGACAGGGACTGGTAATGTGGAGTTTTGATGAACTAATTGCATTTTGCTTGCCAGGCTAAAATCTCTGGTTAAATACTCGCCCCTGTTTTCTTATTTTTATCTAGGCCACCGGTGTTGCTGGGGCACTTATGAACTTTAAAAAGTGTAAAGATTAATGCCCATGCCCTTTACTACGTTTGCCCAACTTTTAACCAACGTTGGGATCACACTCATCTCCTCTTATTGATTATCAAACTTACCAGTCTTGAATCAAATCAGTTGCAATTAGTGATTGCAACAAGAAAGAAAAGCTTTTAAGTTTCCAATGGTAAATTTATATTTATATGCTGAACATTTAATTTAATTTGTTTATTTTATGGTATTCAATTAAATTCAATAGTATTCATTTAATTTGTAGGTTCAAGGATTTTAATAAGCAGTTGGAAGTTTTTTGGTCAATTTATAAGTTTAACAATTGATTTTTGGTTAAATTTTTGGCTCAATGGTTCTAGGTAAGTAGTTGATGGGGTAGTTACTTTAATAAGATTAATTTAGTTTGCTGAGTAGTTGATATAATTTATACAACTCAAAAAAAAAGAAAATTTCTTTATTTATCATATATATTTTGTTTTTGTTTTTTTCTATGTTTGTTCATGCTTTACTCTAAAGATACTGGATTATTTTGAATGAACTTTTTTAATGAAAGAGGATGATCCCATTTACTCATATTCCAATTTTGTAAGGATTGTTATAATCAGAAAAGTTCTAAATGTAATAAGTGAATATGTATATAAAATTATAGTAAATAAATATATTATTTTCAGATCAATTATTAAGTATTCATTGATTTGAAAAATTTTAGATATGATGTCATTTTTTCTAAATAAAAGTAACCAGACGGTTCCATCACCAGTTTCTGACAGAATTTACAAATTGGTTGAAGTAAAATAAACTTTTTATTACATTTAGAAACAAATTGTTCTCTTGATTAAAATTTAGGATTTCCACTGATTTGTGACTCAAAGGATTAAATTTAAATCATAAACCTAAAGCCTAGAATAATGTCATCTGATAAAGCTTTAAATTTTAATTCAGTCTCATTTAGGTTGTATACCAGTAACTACATTCTTCTCTTGCTTTACTATAGGGAAGATATTGTACAGTTTTGAATGCATATGTCATAAGGTTAGGGATAAGTTCAAAATCTGGGCATGGAAATGATGTCATAGTATAGAGTTTGAAATATTGTAGATGGCAATTGGTAAGTTTAGTGTGAAATTTACCCAATCAAAGAATCTAAATTGATAAACTAAACTAAGTATAGTGGATGGCTATCATTAATTTTAGTTCATTATTGGACCACTCAATCAAATAAAGTGAATAAATTAAACTAAGTATTGTAGATTTCTTTGCTAATTTTAGTATGATTTTAGACTAATCAAATTAACAAAATGAATAAACATCAATTATATTGCAGACTGCCATTGGTAAGTTTAGTGTGTAATTGGGCAAATCAAATCAACTAAAAATCATTAACCTCTTAACTGAAAACATTGATCTTATCAAATCACCAAATAGTACCAAGCCACTTATACAAATTGATATAACATTTCTAATCAAAATCTTATATACCAATTTTACATTTATATCTTATAGAAAATTGTAAAAACCTACTTTGAAAAATGCACTAGAAAGTATGATTAATCAATAAAAAGGGCACTAAAAAATTGGAAAAAAGAACCAACTTTGAAGAATGTGATAAAAAATATGAAATAATCAATAAAAATGCACTAAAGAGTATATAATTGATTAAAAATGCACTAAAAAGTATGAAATGAGTGATGAAAATTTTGGATAATTGATAGTAACCTTTTTGAAGTTGCCACTGTATCTTAAAACGACTTATAGAATTTTGTTCACAAATACAAAACAAACCTTATAAAGCATTAGATCCAAGTATAAACTGTAAGCAACTAAAAACATACAATAAAATGGGAGAGTGCCCCAGTGGAATAGTATGGAATCAATGACCAGTGACTCCCAAGTTTGATCTCAATAGATAAACTTTGGGTAGATGATGATTATGACTGTATTGGCATTGTGCACCAATGCCCTTAACCAAGATAGCAAATAGTGAGGTAGTCCATGGAGTTCCTGACCTATCAGAATGTCACACATAAAGGTTTTCTGGGATTTATTCTTCTTTCCCATATATTTTGCTTTTCCCATCAATTAGTGCAGTATTGTCCCCAGGTCAGCCCACCCCAAATAAATATATAATACCAACGGTGCTGAGTATATATAGGTTCGTTTTGTTCAAAAGAATCCTATTCAGGAGACTACATGAGACACAGACATAAGTTCTTCAATGACAATTTACTGTATCAGCAATCCAGTGCTATACCAGATCACATGGGGCTCTAGTATTTATTTGACTGAGGCAAGCCAACCAGGGGATGGGCATTACCGATTATGTGTGGAAAAGGAGGGTGAAAGCAAAGGTAGATAAAATTGGGCACCCCAGGGTACTCAGGTTACCCCTGTTGCCAGCAGGACTGCCAGGTATGGGGGTTGGTGCGCTATTCCAAGGGGGTTTCCCCGCTATGGAGCAGGTGTGAAAGAAGGGGTCTGTGTGGAGGAACCAGAGTGGAACCACGATTTTATGAGCGCCTGTTGCCTTGCCTCATATATCCATAGAGCCAGGCTTGGAAGTGCTCTAATAAGTGGACGTGGAACCTGTTGATAACCCCATGGATGGTTGGGACCATGCCTCAAATGCATCTAAGGCAATGGTGTAGGTTTTCCACATTACAATGGTTATCATTAGGGAGTGGAGGGTAAATGGGATTGGTGATTCAATCTGGAGCGCGAGGAGGCTCTTTGAGATAAAAAATTCTTGCTCATTTTGGATCTTAAGCAGGCGTGCGACTTCCTGCCATATATCTTTGGTTAAAGGGCATGTTTCTAGGCGGTGATGTAGGGATCCCTCCCCTCCACATACTGCACATGTTTTGTGGAGTGAGTTGAAATGGTCCGCCATCCTATAGGTCCTTCTCAGACAGCGCCAGGCGTTTGCTCTTATCCTCGGCTGTAGTAATGGGTGGTGCGTCATTTTCCACACTGCCTTCTGTGTGGTTAAGTCATAATGAATGTCCAACGCATCTAGGTATTTGATTCTAGCAATGGTTGGGGTTGTAGCAAGCATGTCTCTCTGGGGGTGGTTTTTTGGATTTCTTAATTTGAAGTGGGAGCTGGGTCTTCCCCTTCCCTGCACAGTGACAGTGTACTCTACGGTCCATCCCATGCAACGGATGGCTCAGAGGATGCATTTGAAGTGAGATGGGTTCCATGCGGGCCCGTTGCAGTGAGGCGTTTAGCTAGGTATGATACTAGTCTGGGTGTCCTATGTGGGTTGGTTATTTTGAGCGCCTGTGCGAAGTTAGTCCTTGCTACCCTGGACCAGTGTTGCTGCGGGAGGTCTGGGGCAAGGACTTCCTTTATTCAGGTGCCCAGGATGCGGTTGGCATGGTTTTCAAAATCTATTAGTCCCATGCCTCCGCTGGAGCATGGGTCAAAGAGCGTTTCTACCTTATGGGTGGATGGGATCCAGGACATAGCAAGCTTTGGATGATCGCGCGGATTGAAGTTATAAAGGTGGGTGAGAAGGCGATTGTGTGGGCATGGTACCATAGTATTGGGAGGATGGGTGAGTTAGCAACTGTTACTCGCCCCATTAATCCTGCGGATCTTCCCTTGAGGGAGGCGACGCGGTTGGATACCCACTGTAATAGATTGTTCTCAATTGTCTCATTGGCATATCTCCCTGTTTCCAGCCATATCCCAAGGTGGCGGACAGGGGTGGTGGTGGGAGATGATGCAAAGGGTAAGATGAGTGGGTTTTTCCTTTGTATGGGGATGTGAGGTTCAGGTGTAGCCCAGTTGTTAGTGTACTTGCCTAAGAAAATTATTTCTGTTTTCCTTTTGTTGAGCGATGTGAAGCTCACCATGGAGTATTCCTCTAGGGTGCGTTCCAGCTGTCAGGCATCATTGTTGTTAGCTATACCTGCCACGCAGTCATCCGCAAAGTCCAGTATCTTGACTGTTGGCTGGCCTTGTGCAGTTATGCCCATGAGGCGTGAGTCAGTTATGCGGAGGAGTGGATTAAAATTGAAATTATACAGTAGTGGGCTGAGGGGGTCCCCTTGTTTGAGCCCTCTGTGTGGTGTGATCCTGTTAGTTAGGAATCCAGGGCTGCATACAGCCATGGTTGCAGATTCTGGAAGGAGCATCTCCCAGTTTATGAGTATAAATGGGAGTTTGAAAGCATGTAGGCATTCTTTTAGGTATAACTAACTAACGCGGTTGTACGCCTTTTTCTGGTCTAAGAAGACCAGGGCTCAGTTGCTTTGTACTGACATATGTTTGCAACAGGGTTTATATTGTTCCAGATTGAGCGCCCTGGTATGAACCCAAACAGGTTGGGTGACAGGACGTTAGAGGCTATAGCGCCTAATATGGTTGCTAAAATTTTTGTGAGTATTTTTGTATCAGTGTTAGAGAGTGCAATTGGATACCAGTTAGCCAGGTCCAATTTGTCACCCTTCTTATACAGGGTTATGGCATATGATTTATAGCCACCAGGTAAAAGGCGTGTTTCCAGAAAGCACTGGTTCATAGATGCCAAGAGGAGGGGGCAATTTGCTTGAAATATTTTTTGTAAAATTCATAGGGTAACCCATCAGGCCCTAGGCATTTCCTACATGGTGCACCGCGGATTGTAGCCCAAAGCTCCTCCCGTGATATTAGATTTAGTATATTGTAGTCTGGCAGTGTGCTTTATATTCTGGTGGTATTTATAAATTCTGTGATTTTTGTGAGTCAGTCGGCATATCATGGTATAATTCGATGTAATAATGGTGTACTTCCACCTTGACCTCCTCAGGGTCAGTTGCCACGGTGCCATCAGCCTTGTGGACCTGTGTGCATGCGGACTGGCTGCCATGGGAGTGGAATTGTTGGAAGATATATGTTGAACATGTTTTTCCTACCTTTATGAACTTACCTTTGTTCAATACTTTGATTCTGTGTTGGTGCTCAAAGATGAGGGTGCTTAGGTGGGCAGATATTTCCACCCATTTGCATCCCCAGTTGGGGCTATAACCAGATCTTGGGGTGTTTAGCTTGAGGTGGTACAGTTCCGCCAAGGTACGCCTGATTGTGGCTGTGTTGGCGGTGTACTTGCATGATACAAGATGTCAAGTTTTGTTGATTAGTTCCATTTTGAAATTTGCCCAGGTTCCAATTGGATCCAAAGTAGTATGGGGCTGTGAATTCTGGGTTCATGGCTTCATGTTTGACCCAGTCAGATATTCCAGGCAGTTTTATGTTTTCTGGGTGTAGCTTCCTCCAGGGCGACGCCTGTGCGTGGGTTCAGGTTGGTGAGATTTGCACCAAAACTAGTTGGTGTGGTCAGAAAAATTGACTTTTTTGTTGAAAATTTGGAGATGCTTGATCAGTGGGATTGCGGAATGAGGATGTGGTCAATGCGGCTCATTGATATGAGTGCTCCCTCACATATGTTGGGCCATGTCATGTGGGGAAGGAGTGGTGATCTGGGGGGGAGGGCATCCTGTAGGCCAAGGGATGCCTTCATTGTGCGGAATTCAATGTGTCCTGGTGGGTATCCCCTAGGTTGGGCCATCAGTCTGTATTGGGGTTATCCCAGCAGTTAAAGTTGCCCAACAGGATAGTATCTAGTGGGAGAGTGAGTGTTGGAATGGTTTTGAGAAATTGTTTTCTCTCAGCTGCGGTGCATGGTGCATAGATGCATGCTATTGAGATTGTTTACTCTTGGCATGTGATTGTTGCTACCAGGATGTGGCCGTGAAGGTATGATGAAGAGTTTGTAATTTTTAATTTTTTGTAATTTTGGACGATCACCTCACAGTGAGATGTCCACACTGATTGGGATGGTGAGACCCTGGCTGACCAGGATCCTTCTTCCCCCTGTAGACAGTGGGTTTCTTGGATGGCCAAAATGTCTACAAGGTGTTTTTGCAGGAAGTCCAGCTTTTTGGCTTGGGACGTTTGAGCCCTGGCTCCCACATGTTTAGCATCCCTATTGACACTGAGGTGCCCGCGGCGCCCCAGGAGCAGTTGGGAGGGCCCACTGGCCCTAACCCACCGCGGCTCATTTTGGCCATGCTCCGCATCTATACTCCAACTCTCTCAGTGACAATGTCAGTTCCCTTGTTCTGACCCAAGTTTCCATGGGAATTGCAGTTTTTGAAATTTGAATTATCTTTTTTCACACGTGTCTCATGATGGTTCAATGCAGGGTGCTAATTGGATTCTGTAATTTTGGGGTTCAAATTTGGAGAATAGTGCACCGCATTTTCGCCCATATTGCAGCTGAATTGTTCCTCAAATTGCGCATGATTGATGTCACTTGGTGACTCAGTTGAGTTGCTGTGAAAATTTTCAACCTGGGCATATTGTTCTGATTTGTTGTCTCAGTGTATATCCGCTATGTCCTCTTGAATTTGTCTGGGGTTGATGGATGATTTCATGTATGCCGCCGCCTCATCTGCTGCCCACTTGTGGGCTTTTTGTGCCACTTTAAGTTGTTTATGTGTAACCGGGTCCACGATGGAGTATAGTCCATCCTCACCCCAGCGGAATGGGTGGTGGCCATTGGTCATTCTGGTGAAGTTTTTGTTACTTTCATCCATGGCTTCCTCACGGTTGTCTGCTTCCATTAAGCCCTCCTTCACGGGGCATGCATGTTCTTTGTGTCCCAATGAACTGCAGTGGTTGCATATAGGTGGTGCGCATTCCAGTATGATTCAGAATGCGGATGATTGTCCCACATCTGTGAAGTGAAACTCTGCTGTGCAGGGGATTCTTGATAGGTCATCTTCCACTTTGGGGAGCGGGTTGATCACGGTGATAGCTTTACCTGTGCACAGGGTTGGCATCAGGCGAAATCATTGTAGTTAGATTCGCACATTTTCTCTGTAGGCTACAAGCCCTTTGCAGAGCTCCTCCTCGATTACCTTACAGGAAGGTTGGTAGGGAGCGAGTCAAAGGAAATGAACAAAGTTTTCACTCTGTTCCATCTGGTGTGCGCGGTGCACACTATTCTTTTGCCCTCAGGAAGGGTAATTTTTGATGCAGACTTTTGCTGCGGCAGCTGCTTCTTCAGCTGTTTCAAAACCTATATTGATCCAGTCGCAGCCCATGTTGTTGGTGGCAACATATACCGCATGGGGGAAAAGGGAGGGCTGTGCCTCACATGTTTTCTCCCACAGGGTTGGGGACTCATCCCCAAGGAAGAGTCAAAGCCCATGTTCCACCTTTGAAAGGGGTTGATTACACTGGATGTACATGTACTGATCTTGTTTTGTAGCAAATACCATAAACCCAGACGGTGTCTGAGTTTGTGGTTTCTTGGCAGCTTTGGTTCCTGGTCCCCCTCCAGGGCGTTTCTTGCCCTTGGGTGCACCGTTTTGCGCACCTCTTGATGCGATGCTCGCCCAGGTTGTATTATATTTAATATTAAAATCGGCCATCTCTCCTGTGTGATTATCAAAAATTGCTGTTTGAATCAAATTGTAGTAACTAAAGTGATTGTTATGGGAAAGAAAAGTACATGGGGCTCTAGTATTCTATTTAACCGAGGTAAGCTGACCAGGGGATGTACATTACTAAACTAAAACTAAAATCATAATAATAAAAATAAAAATAAGGATTCAAATGAAACGCCCAAAATGGATGGATTGATTGAATTGTACCTAAAAAAATATCCTACCAGGTGGGCAGTGAATACTGCTATCCCTCCATGGTGGATGGGGAGGGGGGTTGGGGGCTTGTCTTCAGCCGCATCCATCTCATTCCAGAGTAGGGTGCGTGTTAAGGCAGATGGTAAGGGTGTGGGGGCATTGGCAGCATGGGGTTCAATATCCTTGATGACTGGAACTTCTGAGTAGTTAACAGCCATCATTATACCAACAATGTATTTGCCCAAAGCGTCTTCAGCTTTGAGGCGGGCGTCTGGGAATTTAACAAATGTGGCAATGTTGGTTCATGTTATATTTGCTTTCAGATTCTGTGCTATTGTTACCACGTTCTGGATGGCTTCAGTGACATTTTTGTGTAAAGTTTTCATGTTGATCTTACTTTGTGTAGTAAGATTTTTGGGGATGATGGGAGGTGGAATTCCTCCTGCAAGCGCAGCCACAGTTTTGGTGGCAGCTTTGCGAAGTGGACGGCAATCTGGTGTGGCAGCTGCTTCTACTGCAAGTTGGATGTCGCTGTAGAATAGTTTGGCGTTAGGTTGTGGGACATATTTCTGAGGTGCTAATTTTGCATCCCATTATGCATTACAGAGCCGCTCGAGTTGCAGCATCAGTTCTTCAATGATGTTACCTGATTTGTCAGTTTTATCCAATAATTCCCAAGGATTTTGGTTGAATTGGATTGGGGAATCAGCGTACAATTGTGGTTTGTTTGATTCATTTGTGGATGCATGGGATCAAACTGGGATCCAATCTGATGTTTGGTTGGATAAATTATTTATGGCATTGGGGCAAGGTGGGTGCTGATTGGTGGCTGTAGGTGCAGCTGCAGCATCAGGCATTGGAGGAGGGAAGGTAGGATCATACCCCATGTCATAGTTAGTGAGGGGTGGATGGCAAATTGATGGGTGTCAGGCAAACTGTCAGCATTGGTTGAAGTTTCTGAGTATGGGCATTTGCTTTTTGAGTGGTCTAACTTGAAACAGGATGGACAAATTGTCTGTCCGCCCTCAACGCGGGCTTCAATGGATGGCGGGGCAGATGGGATGGTGGCATGAGGGGGAATTGCCAAAGAAACTTTTGTAAATTCAGGGCTGATTGTGGCATACACCCAAGGCCCAGCAAGGCGTGTAACCCCATTTGGGACCACAAATTATAAGATGGGGTTGGCGCCGTAGGCTGCTAAACCTTCCATCAGCTCCTGGTGGAGCACTTCAGGGGTGGGTGGGCAAACCAGAAAACTGGACCATCAAGGTGGTGTCCGCTGGGAGCTGGGTATAAGTTGTTGGGAGGGTAATATTGTTGAAAATTAATGGCACCATTGCTGCAGTGGCTGCATCAGCTTTACAGGGGAAGCTAAGATCAAAGTACCCCTTATAGGGGCGGAAGTCAATAAAACAGGCTGGTGTCATCACCGCCTGAGCCATTTTGATAATGGCTTGGTCATTGTAGGGGAAGAATTTCCCATATTTGACCCTAAGGCCAAAATGCATGTTGCTCTGGGGGGGCACCAGGGGGCAGTGGGACACCGCTTGGGTTTAGGCGAGATTGGCATCAAGATCTTTGGGAGGAATGAATCATCCCAAGGGTTTTTAATGACTGGGTGAGCCAGTCTGAGCGCGTTTTCCTGTCAGATGGAAAATGGAGGGGGGAGTTTCGCCGCTGCCCCATGCTGGGACAGTCAGCAGGGGATCTGATGACATTGGAGCAAGACTTCATTGTGCAATTAAGTGTTTGCTTTTAATTTACCAAAATTAATCTGCTTGGAAAGTTAAGCCAAGTAGAGAGAGAGTTCCCATGGGGCTCTAGTATTTTTGAGCAAAAATCTATAAGTTAGTTTGAAATATGGTGCTGACTTCAACAAGTTTTTTATCAATTATTCATACTATTTTTGACTTTTATATTTATATTTGTTATTTCATACTTTTTAGTGGCTTTTCTATCATCTACTGCTCATACCTTTTAGTGCATTTTTATCAATTATTTTATACTTTTTGGTGCATTTTTTAAAAGTCAATTTCTTATTTTTAAAATAATAAATATAGTATTATTTTGTTAAATTAGATTTCTTTTAAACTATTGATAGCCATCTATCAATATAGAAACTAGTTAATTAATACTGAACTTCAATTTTCCGCTTGACATCATTTTTGAGCAATTTTTTATAAAAACAGTTAATTTTTCACTTCTGTCTCACTACATCAGTTTTCCATTTTCTGTCCTTGGATCCACCACCTGCTGCCCCAGTGTGGTGCAGAAGTGTTCCGGCCACTAGCATTTACCACCTGGCAGGCAACATGTGCAGACTGGCTCATCTAGTCCACCAAATACAACTGTCCAATCTGTCCCTCTAAGGGACTTAGCACTTTACCTTATTTAAGTCCACCCAATCTGCCCCCACCCCCTAGCCCTACCTCAATCTACTATCTGCTTTTACCTCTGCATTGAGTATGGACGTCTAATCCCATATACTGACAAAGTGATTATTTAGATGGCAGTAGCCACCTTTGCACCATCAGGGTTTATCAACTTCTGCCCTTATAAGGGCTATTTTGATATTGGCTTTCCCACTGAAGAGGACGCAGCCGCTGCATCAGCAATGCACTTAATATACAAAAACACACCCATTACCACCACCTGAACATGTCTTCCCAATGATACCACACTTGTGTGACCTTTGCAAACCTTCCCTCTCATCTTCCTCCTCAAACACTCTATGAGAAGTTGATGTCAGGGCTATCCATTTATGGCACAAACACCATCCTCCAGTTTCTTGTCTAAAGTAATACTGAGCGCCTAGAAGCACCTCGGGCGAGGGCCACCATTACCCCCCACCAGCTAAACATGGCCCAGCACATCCCACCACATGCCTACATCCCATCCACACCTGACCATTTCTTTTGAGCTCGCATTGATAATGGCTGCACAGTTTTCACTCTCTGCCATAAATTGGATTATAATAGAAAACATATTGATATGATTCAAATCCTGTGAACACTGCTAACCCCTCACATGAGGCCATACCAACAGCTTTCAAGTGAGGAGTATGGCTGCCCCATCCTCAGGCCATGTTCTCAATGAATCAGAAGCAAAATCTAGCAACCCAAGCCCAAGCTGGCCAGTTTACACCCATGCCAACCAATTTGGAGCAGGTTTGGACCCATATTCAATCCAAAAAATTTCACACCCTAAAACTTACCCAACTACAGCCACTTATCACTGAATCAATTGAAGTAAACCAAAATATCTGGGACTTAATGGATGATGTGAACAAATTTGGTGAATTTGTCCCACCACTGGACTTTCCAATTGATTTTAAGACCTTATCTGAATTCAGACTTTGATGCCCCAGCCCCACCCAACCAATATGTCCCCAAACCAATGATACCTCTTTACCAGAATGACCATCATCTAGCTGAGGCTGCGGTGGCCTCACCCAAAAGTCACCATCTCCATGAAGCCATGGCAAACTATGTCACTGAATTTAAAGTAGGACTGCATTTCACCAGGTTTCATCCTATTTCCCTGCTGTTGCAAAAGATAAAATACCTGACTCAATGAAGTTTCCACCACCGCTGTCAAACATGTTGCTGAAATGGAAGATTTTTCCCCATTCACACATATCACCAGAGCCAACATTGCAAATTAAGCCCAGCTTCCTGACGTCCACAACCAAGATGAATGCCATGTTGTGGCCAAACTCATAGAGGCTATGCTGTAGGCCCAAATTGTCAGTAATTGTAAGGAGAGTGTCTATAACTCTCCTGCTCCCAGCATGGTAGTGCACGGTGCACAGGGCCAATGCCAGGGAACTAGTCATTGACCCAGCAGAGGGTGCTGGAGCAATAACAATTTAGGCAGAGAAGTGCGAGTTTTTTAATTAATAACCCACTAAAAGCGACGCAGTGCACAAAGAGGAAGGGGGTAAGTGATCCAGGTTGGAGGGAACCTGAGAGAACAAAGGTGCACTAGGGGGATAGCTTGAGTGTATTAAAAATTCCAAGGTTAATAAGCGCGAGACTATTCAAAGAGGTTCACACAGGAGCGTTTGAGATATCATAAAATAAAATGTAAAATGGAAAAATGTTTATCTGGAAGTTGACCAACAGGAAATGTTGGTTGAGGAAAACATAATTAAACTTTGTCAGTGGAATTCAGGGTCTGCCAAAGTGGTCCCAAGCACCAATCCACCAATAGTCAAACACTACCATCTGAGTTGGTAGCAAACATTAAACTGACTTCACTCAAGTAATTGACTAAAGTTGAATCTGACCTGAATGCATTTTATCATAAATGGAATAAGTTTTGAAACTCCATTCCTCAACAAACCAAGTCAAACCATCCATGTTAATTGTGTAAACCGTCTGTTTTAACGCCTGGGCTGACGTAAGGGGCTTGTCACAGCTAGTGACATATTTCCTGGAATTAACCGCCCTTCTAAAGCCAAGTCCAACAAGCCCTGGGGGCAGAGACCAGAACCCCTAAGGGTCACCAATGACCTATCCAAGGTCATTGACAAAAAAAATGGGTTTTGACTTTGCCAGCCAGGGCTGAGGAAAACGGCTTATTTGAGGCAAAAGCCCAGGCGGGATCAAACACAAGACCCAGAAAATCCTAAGCTATGAGGTTACAAAATCTGGCCAAATTCAAAAAAAAATGACTTTGTTGAAAAATGATGAATTTGTAGCTCATATCAGATTCCAATAACCACTGGAATCTTTGTGAAGCAACCCCCTATAAATTAAGTCCCAAGATGAGAAAGGCTTTGCTTTTATCAGATACTCTTATCACCCTAATAAGGTCTAGGAATTTTGGGCAAATTTCTTGTATATTTTTTGTTTCTTGAACAAATATATATATATACTTCTCTGACGATCTGTGAGGCTGGAGTTCATTTTCCACTCCAGTTTGCACCCCCTGCTGTACGTGAGCCCTCCACCCACTCCACCACCTATTCCACTGGCTCCGCCCCTCATATTTCTCTAGACTTAGCCTTGAATTTTTATGCCACCCTTCCCAGCTCCCAGGGCCTCTTGTCCCTGATGGCTGTGGCCAGTTTGGTGTGCGTTTTGCTCTAAAATTTATATAAAAACACAATACTGATCATTTAGGACGTCTCTTCATTTTGTTGGGTCACTTAGCCTTGTTGTATCACCTTTGGCCTGTGTCTTTCCCTCCAGCGACCTCCCGCGCTCCAGTTTCCCTGACATTATCTGAGAAAAGCCTGGATTTTTTTGAGAGTTTCTTCCACTGTTGTGTGGCTATAGTTAGCCCAATCTTCTCAGAGTTGTTACCCAATGAAGCGGTCTACTGGGCTGGTACAAATGTATCCCTTCTAACCTTGGTTGTTACCTTCCTCAAAGGGTGTGCTGAGAGTGTTGCGCAGCTCCCCTCACTCAAGACGCTCATAAAGTGTGCAGTACCTGCCACTAATAGTCTCACTCTTCACTTTTCACGTGATTCCAAATTTAAAAATGAAATCTTTAACACGTTGTCCAGCCTTAGGGCCCGCCAGAAGTCTCAAGGCAAGGACTTAGCTGACGTCCTCCTCCTCTAGATGCTGCTTCATGAGATTTCAGAGGGAGCTCACCAATGGTTACTCTCCACGGGTGAGAATAGTAGATCCCTCCTGGAATCTCTCCCAGCATTGGAAGCCTTTTTCAAGCCCTGCGAGTATCCCCCTGCTACCTTTGAGGACTATAACTCTTTTATACACATGTCCCAAGAAGGCCTCACTACAGCTCAATACTTGCGCATGTTTCAAGAGCGAGCATCAAGGTTGGAATCTCTTGAACTGTTGAAAATGGCCCTTCTCCGCAAGTCCCTAGATAATACTGGTGCTTCCCTTGGGGTATGGTATAATCCTCCCCTCTCTCTATCTGGGACATGCTCCATCCTTGCATCCCTGTTGTCAATCAGCTTTGTACCACCAAGTCTAATTGTACTGCTGAACTTCAGATCTTAGAACTTGATAACTCCATCACTG
>JAKSZP010003258.1:0-49241 GCA_022478985.1 Massospora cicadina
CCCCCAATGGCAAACCCACTGTTCCATTCATTTAATATGCGCCTGTTAAATGGAGGCCCTTCCATTCGTTTGGGCACCAAGTCTGCTGAACTGCTTCCCAGTTGGAGCAGCCCCAAGGCATCCCTGGCCTGCCACGCGTGGGTTTGGCTTCCACAGCTGCCCCTGCCATTGTGGGTCCAGCTCACCAGCAGGACCTAGAGTGTCCCCTTCAGGGGAAATTCAGTCTCAACCCCTCTCATGGGGTTTATCATACTTCCACCCATATTCCCAATAATGTGGTGGCCTCTGTGCTGCCTCCCGCTGGCACGCAAGCCTCCCTATCAGAATCTGAAGGCCAGCAACTGTGAACCCTGGAGGAGTCATTATCCTCCATGCCTCTCTTGCCCTTGGGGGTTGCCCCCAAAAGACTCACAGTTGCCCCCAACGCAACCATCTGGTTTGCCTTGGGGGCCTTCAGTATGTTACTGAACATTTGCTTCCCTCACGTTTTCTGTAGATCTCCACTTTTACTAGTCACCCATCTACTACAGACAGACACTACAGTGAGTAGAGAAAGATTTTTAAAAAAATTTGATTATAATTTAACTGAGCAAATTAAAAATTTTAACATAGTGTACATCAGTTTTAGTCATACAGGTCACTATTCTTAGCTAAGTAATTATGATGATATCATTGGGGTGAAGGAGTAGGTGGATGATTATAGATATCATTGATACTTTATCAAAGGTTTGTATTTTTTAAAGATGATGGCATTATTATATACTGATATCTTCAATTTTGCCTTTGCAATCCTTCTTCACTCTCTAGGGGTCCTATTTGAATTCAGCTGTGGTTGCATTCTGCTAATTAACATTGGTCTCACTTTGTTGGGTTACATTCCAGGTAATTTTTTTACTATATATTATGTTTGTTATAAGTATTATACATGCGTGCTACATTATCATGTTAAGTTTTTGAAAAGTACATTATGCATTTTAGGTTATGTGTATGCATATATTGAAGAAATGATGCCTATACTACAGACTACAAGTTTAGCAATTGCAAGGTACCAAAATTAACCTTTTTATTAAACTGTATACCAAAGTATCAATCTGCAATTACTTGATTGGCCACAGTAATTAATTGTGCCAAAGCATATGTAAGTGGCAAATATTATGTTAATTTTTGAAAATCATCCTCCTTGTCTGATTAGGCTCACAAACAACTGAGAGTTATTTCAGAAAGATCCCATCTACTTTATTCTTTTTAAACAAGCAAGTTATGCACAAAAGGTTAACTGGTAGGCAAATTGTACAGTTTTATTTTAATAAAAGATTATATTGAAGAGTGCATCAAAAACCATAAATTCCCCCAATGATACCCCATTATAAACATCAAAGGTTTCTATACCCACCAGCAATTTTATTTCTGCCTGCTTATTTGAGACTTCAGTTGCCATGTAAAACGTTATAGGATGAAACTTCATTGTATCTACAATTCAAGTAATAAAAATAGATTAAATTGAGTATTGTAGATGGTTATTAATAAGTTTAGTATTTAATCAAACTAATCAAATAAACTAAACAATCAGATTAAAATTAAGTATTTTATATGGCCATCATTAGGTTTAGTATATAATTGATCCAATCAAATCAACTAAATAAATAAATAGATAAAATTAAGTATTGAAGATAGCCATTAATAAAGTTTAGTATGTAAAAATTAAACCAATCAAATAAACTAAAAATAAATTAAATAAATAAATTAAATTAAGTATTGTAGATGGCCATGATTAAGTTTATCAATGTTTATTGAATTACGCCTGGGCTCCTAAGAGCCTGAGGCGAGGGAAGGGGAGGGAGGAGGCATCGAGAAAGGGAGGGGGGTTTGCGCGCCAGAGCTGTGCTGCAGTGACAACTGAGCGGGGGAGGGTTGGCGACATAGTGCAGACCTTCAGGGCCATCTCAAAGTGTACCTGAAAGTGGGTGATCATGTGTGGAAGGGTCCACACCTGCTGGTCAAAGGCAGCACGAAGGAAGGAGTTATGGATGGTCCAGATGGCTGTGGCATAGGCGAGGACATGGAGGGGTTGGTGGCAACCAGGCAATGTCTGCTCAAACATGAGGTCTTGCACAGGGTGTCCAGACCAGGGCTGAGCATGGAGGAGCGCGCGGGCCTTTGGCCAAAATGCGGCGACACCTGGACAGGTGAAAAAACGATGGAGGTGGGAGTCAATAGGCTCCACACAGCGGGGGCAGCTTCGGTGCTGGAAGGTAGGGCCAGTCTGGTCCCCTGTCCTGTATGAACAGTGGAGCACCCTCCATAAGGTGTTGATCACCTTTGCTGACAGGAAGGGGTGATAGACGTCCTTCCACAATTCCTTAAGGTCAAATCTCATGGAGGGAGGGAGGAGCTCAAGGAGTCTTGGGCGGATGGGAGGACGATCTTGGGGGTTGAGGCGAGTTGTGACAACTTGTCCATTGTGCACAATTGCATGGCGACGTGGGCTGAGGCCAGGGCCTTCCCTTCTGTATGGGAAGGCATGGTGGATCCGCGCGCCTACTCGTTTCAGGGCAAGGAGAGCCTGGTTCCAGTAGGGGGATGAGGATGGTTTTAGGCGATGGCCTGGGTGGTTTGTGAGCCACTCCCCTAATGAGGTCAGAGATGCTCTAGGAAGACCCAGAGCTGCTGACACTGACTGGCGGGGGGCGGGCGCCCATTGGGGCATGGGGGTCGCGTCCCAGCAGACAATCGGCCATAGGAACTTCAGGAAGATTGTGGTGGCGTGGGATCGCGTGTCCAGAAGCCCTAGGCCCCCTTCATTGCAGGGTCAGGCAATGGTTGAGAGGGCCATTGGTGGATGGTTTGAGCCCCAGATCCAACAGCGGAGGAGTACATTGAGCCGCGTATAAAAGGCATCTGTGAATGGGCAGACGTGCGCTAGGAACCAGACTTTGGAGAGGAGGAACACATTGGCCATCAGAGCTCGACCCTGGGGGGTGATGTGCCGCCGGTTCCAGCTGGCAATCCTGGAGTTAACTGCTGCAAGGAGCAAGTCCTCATTGTCTTTTAGCGCAACTCCTTGTTGGTTGGTGAGAACGCCCAGGTGACAGAAGGTACCGCGCTCAGGTTCAATACCAAATGGTGGGGGAAGGTGGGGGAGCCGACCTGTACAACTGTTGTCTTGGAGGTGTTGACCATGGCGTTGGACGCCTTGGTGTACCTCTCAATGGTCACAGCAGCGAGGGCAACATCCCCAGGGCAGCCAAATGCAATGGCAGTGTCATCTGCAAATGCCATGGTGCGTGTGGGGGCTTTACCTGGGACCAGAATCCCTGTTAGCTTGTCCTGTAAGGAGGCCAAGAGGGGGTCAAGGGTGATGTTAAAAAGGATAGGGCTCAGGGGGTCCCCTTGCCGGAGACCTTGTCCAACTGGTACTGACACTGTAAAACCCATTGGCGCCAGGACTCTGGTGTGGAGCTGGTCATAGAGCGCTGATATCCAGCGTCTAGATGCGGGTGGGAGATGGAAGCGGGCCAGGGAAGCATCAATATACTTCCAGGCTACCCGATCATATGCTTTCTCCATATCCAGGAGAGCCACAAAGCCATTCACCTTACGAGAGTTAGCAGTCAAAGTCACGTGAAGGTCATTATAGTTGTCCCATAACGACCTCCCCGGAATAAAACCGTACTGGGATGGGGAGAGGCGAGGTGATACCCATTTGGTGATGCGGTTGGCCAGAAGCTTCATGAAGAGCTTGTGGTCTGTGTTGATCAACGCTATGGGGCGCCAGTTCGCCAGGTTCTCACGGTCTGACTTCTTGTGAATGAGGGTCGTGATTGAGCCTCTGGAGTCGGGGAGGACCTCGCCATTCACCAAGAGTGCAGCGAAGAGGTCGCGGAGGGTTCTGGCTATCACTGCAGGTTCCAGAAGGTACACCTCAAAGGGTATTCCGTCTGGGCCTGGGGCTTTAAGCCGTGGGGATTTCAGAAGGGTTTCCATCACCTCCTGGATGGAAATAGGCGCCAGTAGAGCCTCATCAGCCCGTGGGTCAATGGGCGGCTCTGGAGCCCGCCACAAAAAGTCTTGGATGTCCGATGGGTCCACCTGGGTAGCATGGAAGAGGCTGGAGTAGAAGCGGTGTAGTTCCTGCGTGATTTCCTCCTTATCTGAAGTGGTTGTAGTGCCAATCTTCAGTGCAGTAATATCCTGCGCTGTTGACCGGGCTTTCTGTTTCTGAAAGAAGAAGCGGGTGGGGCGTTCCCATTGAGCATAGTAACGAGATGTTGTAAAGTTTGCTGCCCGTTCTTCCTGCAGTGTGAGCTCCAAGCGGAGTGCTTCCTGCGCCGCTTCCCAGTCTTCCAACCATCTGGGAGAGGGCGAAGGCTGGCAGTTTCGCTCTAGATGTCTGATTCTGGCTTCCGCCCTTTTGACTCTGGCGCGAGCTGCAGTCATCTGGGCTTTGGCACAGTTGTAAGCAACGCGGGTGATGCCCTCCTTGGTCACCGCCCATTTAGCCTTGTGGTCAAGCAGGTGGGGTGGGGGGGAGGTGAGAGTCTCCCGGATGGTCATAGACAGCTTCTCCTTAGTGAAGGGGTTGTTGAGAAGAGCTGGGGCAACCCTAGGCCAGAACCTACGCGACGGTCTAAGTGTGGTGGTGAGGACAATGGTGAGTGACCTGTGATCACTCAGATGGTTGTCACGAGAGATGGGAGAGGAGACGCGGCCAATTAGCAGGGGGCCAATCAGTGCCATATCTATGCGTGACGCTGACTGGAAAGCTCCTCCATCATACTGGGTCCTAGTCATGCAACCTAGGCCAGACGCGGAGGGTGGAAGCGCATCTATAAAGCCACTCAGGCGAAGGAAATCCTGGAGGCGACTTGATCCAGGGCGTTCCTTTGCTGCAGGGGGTAAGAGTCACGGACGCGACTTATGGTTGTGTTGAAATCTCCTAAGAGGACTGTATTCCGTGGGAGATTGAGTTGGAGGAGCTCTTCCAAGAGCCGATTTTGCTCCTGACCTGCATTAGGCAGGTAGATGCTTGCAGCGAAGAAGGAGAAGTCAGGAGTGGTGAGTTTGGCCAGTATGAGGCGGCCACCTAGATATTGTGAAAAAGAATGGGTTTTAACCTGGGGATTCAAAACAATAAGGGCGGCATGGTTTGTCCAGAAGGAGTTGCCTCCAAACTGTTCATTCCATGCAGATTGTTCGTGGGGGAGGATATGGGGCTCCTGGACAGCAGCGATGTCAATTTGTGCTGACCTGAAGTTTCGGAGGAGGCGGGCTCTCCGCTTAAAGTCCCGCAACCCATTTGCGTTGATGGATTGCAGGGCCAGGGTGCTGCCATGGGGACTCATAGCTGTTCCCCTCCATGTCCTGGGGGGTTGCCAGCGCTTAAACCTGCTGCTGTGAGGCGGCTAGTTTTGAGTCCTTTAGCTTGACTATTAGCTGCAATCTGTGAGGAGCGTCGAGGGTTCTGAGGGGAAGGAGAGGGTGGGGGGCGGAGGACCCAGTAAGCCAGCCTAGGATGCTGCCCCCGCTCCGTTGCAGGGGAAGGACCTGAGGGTGCTCAATGGTGACCTCCGCGGTGTCCCCATTTGATGAGTCTGAGTCCATATTCACTTCCTCCAACACTGCAAAGGATCCGCGTGAAATGGACTGTGGGGTTGGGGTAGGACTCTTTAAGGTGGCACTTCTACCGCAGGCCGCGAGTTGCCAGTCCATGCTGGTGGGCATAGCTCCATTGGGAGCTGAGGGTTGATGCGATAAATTGCTGGTGGAGGTTGGTGGGGGTGCCGCGGAGCCCTGAGTGGGGGTGGCTGACGAGGGGCACCCTGTGGGAGATGCCTTGCGCTTGGTGAGAGAGGGAATTGACTCTGGGAGATTGGAGGGGGTGCCCATTGGAAGGGGGGCATGAGCGCGAAGGTATCCCATACCAATAGTGGGGTTAGCTGTTTCAACTGCTAGGCGTAAGGCCTCAGGGGACAGGTCTTGAATGGGAACCCATTGTGTGGGTTGTGGAATTGCTGCTGCAGCCACGTGGGATCGTTTTTGGCCTGGTTTAGGCCCCTGGGTGGTGGCTAAGAGGGCTTGTTTTCGAGCTGTGCAGCCACTATACAAGTGTCCAAGGGCGTTACACCATGAACACCGGGGGCGCGCCTGATCAGGGTCGACAAAAAAGATCTCAGGGCATGCCCCAACTACTGCCACACGAGGAATAACCTCAATGTTGCGGGATACAGTGGGGGAGGGGATGAACGACGCCCTAGCAGTGCGAGCTCTTTGAGTGGGAGCATAGTAAGAGGGGACGCTAAAGTCCACTAAAAGAACAGACCCAAACTCCATTAAACCACGATGGAGTACCAGTTTAGGAGACTCAGGATCAACAGTCGTTGGTAGGTTGGAAAAAGTAACCCATGAAATTTTCTCCAGGTGAGAGCGTGTGCGGGAGATGCGAAGAGATCCGCGTGGGATAATGACCTGGAGGGTGGCAGCATGGTCAGCAAGGGCAGCTTCAGTGAAGCCCACATCGATGTAGTGGCCCTCCACTGATTCATGGATGGTGGTGTTAATAGGGAATGTCTCCGCAATCGCTGCAAAGTATGAATAGTAATCCTCTGTATAGAATCCAACAGGGTTATGCCCATAATAAAGGCGAATTGCGTGGGAGAGGGTTGAGCGAGGTAGAGCTTTTTGCGCTCTAGTTTCGGCCCATTTCTTCTTAACATCAGCAATAAATGCCACTTCACGGGGATCAGCTTTGGGTAGCGTTGGTGCCAGAGGTTTTTGCCACACCCCAGTGGCTCCTTTGGTACGTTTGTGTTTGATTTGGGCTGCAATTGCAGGTTGAGTGTGAGCTGGTGGTTTGGACAAGTTTGCAGAGTTCCCTTGTTTCTGGAATGTTACAGCAGCTGGCATCATATTAAATTGAGGGGCGGTTTGTTGGGCCTCACTAAATTGGGGAGGCCCATCCAGATTGGAATTAACTCCAGCCAGTTGGGAGGAGGGAGATGTTTCATCACCATCCCAATCTATTTGGGTAAATTCAGCCTGAGTATTTGCTGTGATTTTGTGGGCAAAACTCACTGGCTGATTGGTAAATTGGTCGTTTCAGCATATTGAGATAAAGTGCCGACTTGAGAAGTGCCGATTATGGGGTTTAAATGGGACGGGTGAGATTGGAACTGGTGTGAAGTTCCAAAATCTGAACCATTTGAATCCCCATTGGGAAGAGTAGATTGTCCCAATTTGGTGCTTAGTGAACCAGAATGTGCGGCTAATCCAACCTTACATCCGAGGGTTTGGGGGCCAGGTGATTGTTGGGCCTTGCTAAATTGGGGAGTCCCATCCAGATTGGAATTAACTCCAGCCAATTGGGAGGAGGGCGATGTTTCATCACCATCCCAATCTATTTGGGTAAATTCAGCCCGAGTATTTGCTGTGATTTCGTGGGCAAAACTCATTGGCTGATTGGTGAATTGGTCATTTTCAGCATATTGAGATAAAGTGCCGACTTGAGAAGTGCCGATTATGGGGTTTAAATGGGACAAGATTGAGATTGGAACTGGTGTGAAGTTCCAAAATCTGAACCATTTGAATCCCCATTGGGAAGCGTAGATTGTCCCAATTTGGTGCTTAGTGAACCAGAATGTGCGGCTAATCCAACCTTACATCTGAGGATTTGGGGGCCAGGTAGCTGGGTATCACCCCTCATGGAGGGAGCCAGAAACACGGCGTCAGCAATAATAGATGGGGCTGAATTAGCTGACACAATGGGGGAGGTGAATGTCTGGATGGGCTGAGTTGCATTCAACTGAGCAGATGCCATTAAATCAGCGTGGGTGATGGCCTCCTTGGTTGGAGGGGGCCCAGCGGGTTGGTGGGAGGCAGCGCACACAGAGCTGTTAGGCGTGCAGGTTGCAGAAGTGCGATCAGGTAAACTGGCGCTAGTTGGAGTAGCTCCAGGTTGGGGCTGGTGCCTGCTTTCATGGCTGCTGCTTGAGAGCGGGTGATTCTGGTTGACCCTGAGGTGGGTAACCGAGGGTTGCTTCATTTGGGGGTGGTGCTGGCTCGTTTGGCATAGCCTGCGGGTTCTTTTGCGGGGTTTCCCGCCATATTTGCTAATAGTTTTTGTAAATCTCTTTAGTGGAGCTAAATTTCAGGCTGAATTGATTTTCGAAAAGTGAAGCTTAGCAGAAAGAGAGCCAAAAATAAATAAAGTATTGTTGATGGGTATAATTAATTTTATTATAAGATTAGACCAATCAAAATCAGCCAAATATTTAAAATAAAGCATTGTATATGCCCATCCTTAATTTTAATATATAATTGGCCAATCACATCAAAGAAATTACCATCAACCTCTTACACAAAATCATTTAGACTATTGAACAAACCAAATAATATCAAACTGCTCATTCAAAATTATCTATCAATTTGATTAAATCCTATACATCATATGTAATATATATTATATAACTTTTATTTGAGTTTATATAAGCAAAAAATAAGGAAAATCACCCTGTAGTGGTTCTTCTTATTCATAAAATCTTTTCAATAAATGTGGTTCTTTTTTGTCAGTGATTAAGAGTAATTATGGAACAGATATACTTAAATATATAAGTAATAATTTTATTTATAAGATGACTTCTGTCACTTTCATCTAAATGCTAACTAGTTCATATTCAAATTTATATAAGATTTATCTCTATCAAACATCTGGTTTCTGTTGCTCACTGTTATAATATAAGCCAATCTAATCAATCACTTAAGTAGTTAATTATCTCAGTTGTATTCTTTAAAGCTAAAAAATAAATACAATGATGACATAACAGCATTACAGTAAATGAAATTTTACAGATGATTTTTAAAGATACTCAGCTAAGACATATACATGCTCTTTAGCTTTATACCATAAGGTAAAAGTTATACCCTTTTTTAAATATTTTCTGTACTTTTTGGCCACTGATGACTCTGATACATGTACTAAATTTCATATATACAAACTTGGACATGGCTGAACATTATATAATGTTCATGAACATGAGTAATGCATAGTATATAATATATAACTCTATTTTTATATTCAAAAGAAAACTCAGAACTCACCATATGGAGTTGGCTGCACTTCAAGATCCACCTGGGTTCTACCCAACTTCCCTGCAAATGTAGGAACATAATATAAAAATTATAAAATTAAATGTTATCTCTATGTTACTTTTCTCTCTCGTTGTAATCACTTTTGCAACCCATTCAATTCAAGTCTGAATCTAGTTTGATAATCTCACAGAGGAGATTAGTCTGTGCCCATGTCAGGGAGCAGTTGGGCAAGTAAGGTAAGAGGAGCAGGTGGGAGGCCTGCAGCCTCAAACGTTCAAAAATGCCCCGGAGAAACTGGCAGAATAGAAATTTTTTTTAAAAATCTGGCAGTCACTATTTCCCCAGAAATCCTCACTTGGCAAGCACGATGCAACCAGTACATCAATATGCCGCACTCCCAGCCACTTTTGTCAGTGGAATATGGAGTCCAAATGTTTCTGGACATCCAACAAATGGCTTTATGGGAAAAATTTTGTGGGGATGTGCACACCTTTTTCCTGACTGCGGTGTATGTTGCACCTCACTCCATGTCATGCAGTTGGCTGGACCTAGGTTTCAAAAACAAGGAGGCAGCAGATGAGGCTGCTGCAGTGCATGTAGTGATCGACCTCCCTGAAGGGCAATGGGTCATTGAAACAAAACGCACTAGATGGACAAAATCTAACCAAATTTTCCTCACGTTCGACTTTTTGCCTACTACGGTAAAACATGACATTTTGGAGCAACACCTGAAAGATGGTCTCGCCATATATGGCAAAATACAATCTTTCAAAATGCAATGCTTTATGCTGATGCCACACCTGTGCACTGGCAAAGCCATCGCAGTTTTGACCCCAACCGAGGAGATTGTGAAGGATCTAACCCAGATCCTGCAATCCACTTTTATTAATATTGAAGGGCATACCACCCACCTTTTCTGGGTAACCGTGGACAGCGCGCCCCCATCTGCACCCACTGTGACATGTTCAGCCATAAGGCACATGCATGCCCCACCAAGGAGGGCGTCACATTCCAAGAACACCCCTTGGCAGCCATGGCCAGTGGAGAGGCGCACTACAAACCAACTGTAAGCACCAAAGAGGCTTTCCCGTGGGGAGCACAAGGGTGCTACCTACTGGTAAAGCCTATTTCCCTGCAAGAATGGAAGAAGGCCAAGCAGGCCCACAGGGCCACAGCCAAGGAAGCGGCCAAAGTCACCACCACTATCCCACACTCCCAACGCCAAGAGGACATCAAAACCTTTGTGGCAGAAGCAAATTGGGAATCCATCAACCAATCAGATTGGGAAGCCCATGCCAATTGGGCCACCCAATCTGAGGATCAGATGGGGGACTTGATCCCACCCAATCGTTGCAACCAAGCTCCAGTTAAAACTGACTTGGGGCCCATCCTACCTGAAAATTTTTTTTGACCCGCTCAATGGTGCAATGAACTCATCCACACCACAAAAAAAAATTTGTCTGATGTCAGGGGAACAAAAAGTGAAGGCAAAAGCCAACGTGACCCTTTCTGCTAAAATCAACAAAAATACTGATAGCGTTGCTGCAAACACCCGCGCTGCCATGAAGGCCCATGGGGATCTAGAGGAGGCTAGTAGGCCTGGGTGCCCACCCCCTCGCACCTAAGGTGTGATGGGGGAAACCTTCACTTTAGGGAAGTTGAATATCGCTGGACTCAAGGCCTCACCATCCTGGGCTAGGAAACTGAGTTTTTTACAACACAATTACTTGTGGATATCCTGGCCATCCAGGAGTCCCACTGTCCACGAGGTTCCGAGGATGCTTGGAAAACCATGCTCCTCCCATCCCTATCCTTTTGGTCAGAGCACTGTGGGGTGCTAATTCAGAAAAATAATTTTTTCAAATTTTTATCATCAGAAACCTTCCTCAATGGCTGAGTCCTCATTGTCACTTTCTTGTGGGCTGACGTGGTACACGCTATCATCAACATCTATTCCCCAAATGGTGCATGAGAGCGTCAGGAATTTTTCTCATCGGTCAAATCCCTCCCACTACCCCCAGACCCTTTTGTAGTCAGTGACATGAACTGTTGGCTAAATGCTCCAATGGACCGGTGGCCTTCCTCCTCCCACGCCCCCCAGGGTCACGTTGAACTCTGCATTCTAAAGGCCACCCTTGGGTTGATGGATGCACTGCCGCAGCAAGCCCTGCTGCTTGAGAACATGACGCGCCCCCACATCCACAATGGCCAATTAAGGTCCATGTCCCACATTGACCTTATCCTTATGCTGGCGAAATTCTAACCCCACATATCCCACTTCAAAACAACAGAAATGGAATTCTCCGACCACCAACTGGTCTCAATAACCTACCACCTACCTGTAACAGCGGCTAAGGCCCCACATTGGTGCAAAATCCCCCCAAGCTCACATTGCCAGGATTTTCCACATGGGTGGAATCAGCAACTTTGGCAAAAGAGTTTGTTGTACCATTTTGCGTGGACCCCATTTCCACATGGGCAACCTTCAAAGAAGATACCATCCACCACTCTCGCCACCTCTCCTCCAGACGCTCACAAGCCACATCGGCTGTCATTTTGTGTGCTCTGGCAGAGTTGGCACACCTGGAGTCCAACATCCCAGCTACAGGATACAGCTCTGCATGGGGCTGGAAGTGGGTGGAGGCAGCCGCACACCTCAACGCGCTTGAAAGGCAACACAAACATTGGGTTTGTGTTCAGTACAGGGCCAAACGCATCACAAAAGGTGACAAGTGCACCGCATATTTTTTTAAAAATTTTTTTGCACCATGCCAGAGTGTGGCCTGCACACAGGTGTGAAGATCGGATGATTCCATCATGGATATGCTAGCCAAAGTGGCAATCGAAACACAAAAGTATTACTCCAAGTTATACCGATCTAATCCAATTCAGCCAGCCAAAGTGGCGGAATTTCTCAACTGAGCCCACATCCGCACCATTTCCCAATACCCAGAAATAATGAATTTGATTACTCTGAACAAACTATGGACAGCCATCTGTGGTGCACCAAACTGAAAATGCCCAGGCCCAGATGGCATTCCATATGAATTCTACAAAAAATACTTCAAATATATATCCCCACTACTGTTGGCCTCACTTAACCAGAGCCTTTTGGAAACGCGCCTCCTGCCAGGAGGACAAGAGGCCTTCATCATCACACTCTTCAAGAAAGGGGATAATCTAGACTTAGCCAACTGGCGCCCCATTTCTTTAACTAACACGGATACAAAAATTTTAACAAAAATCATGGCTAACCGTTTAGGGATTGTAGCATCTGCCACCATCTCCCCAGAACAATTCAGTTTCATACCCAGAAGATCGATTTGGGACAACGTGCACTCTGTGGCCAACGCATGCCAGTCCACAGCCTCTGGGGCACTTGTATTCTTGGACCAACAGAAGGCCTATGATAGAGTAAACTGGGAATACCTCAGGGCCTGCCTCCATCAATTCCGCCTACCCCTCGCTTCATCAACTGGGTAATGCTGCTCACAGAATCTGCAACAATGGCAGTGCGTGGCCCTGGATTCATAACAGAAGTAGTTCGCCCTCAAAGGGGCTTGCGACAAGGGGACCCCCTCAGCCCACTCTTATACAACTTCAGACTTGACCCACTACTGCGAAATGTGAATGCCCAACTCACTGGGGTCCATGTGCCAGGCCAAGCCCCAGTCAAGATAATGGCGTTTGCAGATGACTGTGTGGTTGGGGTGTCTAATAATCAAGATGCACACGCGCTTGAAGCTCTCATCCAGGAGTATTCCCGGGTAAGCAACGCGGCACTGAACGCTTCCAAAACTGAAATCATCCTCCTTGGTCAGTTTCAGAACTGCTGGACCCCAGCAATTAGTTCCCAACCCAGCCCATCTGCTCGCCCACATCCTCGACCTACTAACTCAACACACACCGCCCCACTGGTGCTCCCCTTTGTGCCACGTCCTACCATAGGACCGGTACACCATCTGGGCGTGTGGATGGAGGCAGGCGGATACACGTCAGCAGTAATGGAGTGCCATATTCTAGATAACGTGATGAAGCGCATCGCCTCCCTCAGAGCCCACCCTACTTCCCTTACCGGCAGGGTCATTTTGGCCAACTCTATGCTCCTCTCCAAAGTTTGGTTTGGAGCCCACGCCATCCCCTTCTCCCCAAGCTTCTTCAAATCCTTACATGCCCTGCTGCAAGGATGGCTTTGGTCAGGCCGCCCTCCACCAGTACAGTTAGAAGTCATGTTTGGCCCTTATCATCATGGTGGCATGGGCCTGCTTGACTTCAGAGCCCATGCAGCCAAGATCTTGGGTACCTGGATTGTGGCCATTACTGCCCCTACACTCCCCTCCCAACACTGGTCCTGCGTGGCCCACTCCAACTTCTCCCACGCCTTGGGCCTCAAAAATCCATTGAACCCCCACTCCCTGATGAAATACCTGGCTTCACACCCATCAGCCACAGGTCCTCACGGTACTAAAACCCACTACAAATGAATCCTCCTCTCCATGCGGAGCGCTGAGTGGAGAATTTGGATTAGCGGACATACAACCCAAAGAGGCCACCCCCTCCTCAGTTCACACAAGAGGTACAGGGGCTACCCATCCATGATGGCGTGATCCCCACACGGCCCCATGTCCTATCCAGGGTGGACTACCTGGACATGATGGACATCCCATACTCCATTGAGACCCAAAAAACCATCTGGAAATACGCTCACCATCCCTTGTTGCAGCCTCAAATCCGCTCCCATGTGTGGCACTGCCTGAGGCGGGTGTACCATACAGCTGAGCGCTCTAACGCTTTACACTCATCCTGCGTCATGTGTGGCCAGTATGGAACGCTGTTCCACCACCTGGAGAAGTGTCCTACCTCTAAAGTGATATGGCGCGAAGTTCAACTTCTACTGGGTCAGAATCAAACACATCCCTTCAGTCTGTCAAGAGATATGTTTGCTTTATCAATGGCCTCCCCCCTTCCACCCTTCCTCTGTGCTCTGGTGGTTGCAATCGCCATGTGGACCATCCACACGATTGTCTTGGATGCCATCGCAGGCTCCACCCCCACCCTCCCAGAAGCTGTCCACAGATTCCGGTCTCATTTGGTGGACCACTTTCAGGCGTGGATGTTTGGATACCTCCCACCACGTCGCCAACAGCTGGTCTCCTCCTGGTTCCCAGTTTGGTTCATCAAATCAGACCCTTTCCTCCACACATGTTCAATGGAGGTTACGGCCCCTTCATAAATGACATCTCTATGTTGCAGACTTCTCAATCTTAGCATTTCTTTAATGGCTTTTGCATCATGCAATTTTTTTAAATATTTTATTGCTGTCTAGATCAGATATTGCTATGCCATCCAAAGTTTTTACTCTACTGAGGGCTACATAAGCTTTGCCTTTGGCAAATAATTTTTTGTCAAGGCCAATAACAGCCTTATTCAGTATGATACCTTACAATTTATGTAATTTCACTGCCCAACTTAGGATTGCAGGGAGCATTCTGCGCTCAAAATCACCATATCCTTTTGTTGCTTGATATGTTGTATTAACATGAGTTACTGCAACTAAGCCATTAACATCTTTTTTCTGAGCTCCTATTGTGTCAACACCAACTCTAATTAACACCACTTCTGGTAATTATTAAGTTTTTAATCAGTATTTTTGCAGTGCTGGCCATTTAAACTGCTTGACTACTCCCATTGCAACATTAACCATTTCATCTATAAAATTGCGTCTAAGTATCAAATATGACCTTTTGGCTAGCTTTATTGTATGCAGGAGTCCTCCACACTTATTCACATCTGCTAGAATTTATATTTCCAAGTGGTTTTATTCTATATGTCATAGCCTCATAAGATTCATCAACTGCATTTAACATAAACATGAGAAGATTTGGCAATGATGTTGGTCATTTTCAAGTTGTATACATTGACCAAATTTGATTGTTGGATAAATTCTAGCCTACTACACTACCTACAAAATCTCCTGTTAATGTGACTCTTCTCCTCTCACACAACAATTTCAATTGAGCGGTGGTTAGTTCAATAAATTGCAAGTTGTTCAACAGATCTATGAACTCAACATCATTCTGCTGTCTCATATAAATGGTAAATTTACAGAAAAGAGAACTGACGCCATAAATGTATCTCTGCTGTAAACCATATTGGTTGTTAAAAAACCAGTGATCTTTTTGCTGGAGGAAGATGCATAGTATCACCAAACAGCATATATTCACTTCACCAAGATAACTTGTCATTGTTTTAAATTTTTGCAGTCTTAGGTATATCATGCATAGATTCTCATTAGAACCATGAATATCACACCTATTATCAGCATGCGTTGTAACGCCATATCCTTCTCTCTTGTTCAAGTTGTTGTCCTGTTATCTTTCAGTATAATGTTCTTATCCTTTTCTATTGGTAAAGAAAAATTAAAAAATGGTTTTTGCCAAATATCTGGTGAGAAGCAACACCCATCAAAACAGCTATTTCAATAAAATGTGGTTTTAATAAAATGTATACTGTAGAACCATAACTAAATTTGGTGTGTTTAAAAATAGTAACAAATTAAATAATTTGCCACTGCCTGTACCACCCATTATGATTTGCAACATTTGAATATATTGCCTCTTATAATCTTTTTTGAAAGTTGTAGTACTTAACTGAAAATCTTTTTTGTTGCACATTTAGACTTATGACACAATCTACATATACACTATAAAGTATTCCTAAAATTTTATCTTCTGCTAAACAGAAATCTTCTGGGTTATATATATTTGCTCATCTGAATGAATTGCAAGTTCATCATTGTTCAACCCATTTAAAGCTTCATCTACAACATTCAAGGCTATGACTTGGGCCAAACCATGGTGAATAACATGTTCTATATGAGCAAACTCTTTGTAGTTAATTTTTGAGTAACAACCTCAGCTCACGTTGTTGTCTAAGGATAAAGTCTTCTTCTTTATCATTGTCCAGAAATGTTTGTTTTCATTCAAAAAAGTATATGACACATGATTAAACTGTAGTGATAACACTCTCTATCAAAGCTCAATGTATAATACTGAGTTTGCAGTACAGCTGGCTCATTTCTTATTTGCATGCATGTACAATTTTTCAAATATATACTTTGAACTTTCTTTCCTCAATGTTTTTATACAGCTCAACATCTCCATCACCTTCTGCTTAAACCTTACTTGATATCAGCTCATATCTTACAGCAAATTTAGCCAAGATTAAATTGTTGAATTCCTCTGGTCTCTCAATGTAACAATCAAATGTTATTATGTTGAAGCTTCATCACCTTTTAATCATAGAATTCAAAATATTTGATCAGGTTTTCAGCAATTTACAGAAACTTCCTTGTGTGAAGACATTTTGAATGTAAGGAGACACAATTCATAAGCGCATTCAAGGTCACTAACTAACTTTAAAGAAAGAATTGCCATTTGTGCAGAAAATGATTGATTTCATACAATTCCACCTTGGCTTTTAGCCTTTTGTATGGCTTCTTTAATGACATCATTAGTGTAATTTGGTTTTCACTTGCTGGCATATTTTGCCATGTAATATGCAACAGTAGTAAAAGAAATAACTGGGTTTACGTCCATAATTACTTTCCAGAGAGTCAAAAGATCTGGATTATAATTAATTACAATAACTTCTTCTGCAATTCTTTTTCGCAGGATGCAAAAACATCCACTATTTGCAAGGGTTTCATCTTGACCTAAGCACTGTTTTATCAATGACTGATCTGGGATATCCAAATTAATAGGTACTGTTGTTACAGTCTTTTATAACAAGTAGCAGTGTGTTTGTGCATTTGTACAATTCCACTATATTTTGTAATAATGTATCATCAGAATCCAATGAGCAAGACACAACTTTGTCAAAGATATACATGACCTGCCTTGTAGCAAAATCAGGAACGTTTTTACACCAGATCAACATGTCAAATAAGGACTTCCTATGTTTTTGAAACTCTATCCTGTACTAAAAATCTTTTATAGTGCCACCCAAGCAGTTGGGTTTTTATTTATTTATCTAATTAGTCCATTGACTCTTACTATAAATTGCCATGCAACAATTACTGAGTAACGTTGAACTAAGGACATTCTTTCAGATAATGCCAAGATTTCAGCTTCACTCATATTATGACCAGCAGCAATGAGAAATGCTTCCAGCATATCTAACCAGTTTAAGTCATTACAGGAGAATGTTAGAAACTATGTAGGAGCTCTTAGGCTCTTTACCATTGCAATTAATTCCAAACAAACCCATCTCCAGTATGATGCAGATCATCTTATATTTTGCATAATGAGATGCATGTTATTTATGAATACTTGCGTGTGTGATCTCCTTGTCACATTCTACATGAGATGTACACACTAGCTTTGGCAAAAAAGTATTCAAAAATAGATAAAGCAAAGAAAAGGGTATTCTGTCCATGAAATTTTCTGTCACTGCCCATGACACATGCTTGAAAATAAATTAAGGGGGCTATGGGAATTACTCACTGCTGTCCAAACCCATTTTTAACATCAGAAAAAAAATACTAAGCCAACTCTTTCATGTATTGTTCTCTTTCAATATTTAGATGTGGTTCTTTTTTATTTTAACACCAACTAATCTTACTTGACCATTGTTCAAATTACTATTATCAATAGTATTAACACTTAAAACAACAGGTATTCTAACATCTATCAAGTGAAGCTTGTTGGTGCTTAAAACAGCTTATATTTCTGCATTTTCATCAATAGTTTCTTCTGCTCAAACATCTATTTAATTAGTATCCTTTTTAGTTAAGGAAGAGTTCCATCTTCCATCAGCCAAGATTCAGATAAAGTTTCATCTTCACGTGGTTAAATATCTGTATTTTCTGGTATTATTTCTAATGGAATTAAAAAGTATAATATCAAAGTAGTATATTATCCTTTTTAGTGTACAAGTGTTGATGTAAAATTTTGTGTAGATCATCTATATTTTTTAAACTGCATGTAACAAGAGAAACCTATCATTGGTGATTTATATCCTTTGGACCCTCAAATGTGAATCAAATAACCAGAAATAAATAGCATGAGCCTGGTTATTATGATATAAAGCAACAGATGTCAATTTAGCTATAGGTATTCCATATGTATATTCAGAAAAATATGGTTTGAGTATTTTTCAAGTTTGGAAATCCATATCAGTATGATCATTAATGAGATGGCCATCTAAAGAAAGTTATCACAAAAATATATATCAACATTATAATTACATATGTCATATGAGATTGGAGCTCTAACACCCAAAAATATTTGGTAACTGCTTCCGCTGGATCTGGAGCAACCAATTTATTATATATCCTTGGTATACCTATCTCCCATAATGAGTAATTAGTAAATATCACTTGCACACCACTTATTCAGATTGTTTTAGAAAGAATGCAATGCAAGAAATTGCTGCTATTTCTGTACATTGAATTCCACAAGAACTGATATCAAACTAGCACTGGCTTGATGGAATATAGTACAAAACTGATGCATTATCTAACAAAATTACATATTTAAGCATTGTATCAGGTTCTTCTCCTTAAAAATCCTCATTTGGATTCCTAATTATAAGACCACCATCAGATTTATGCTAGTTAATAAACTCCAATGTTATTGGGAAAAGAATGGAACCACATCATGATACAGAAAATTATTCTTCATAAGCCACTGCAAGGCTATTTTTAATGTGTGAATGTCAACTTTCAGTTTTCTTATGCACTGAAGATTATCCAGGCTTTCCGCCACTATAACAATTGCAGCTTGTCTCAACAGTAGTTGAAGTTTCTCTGCCAATTCAACAACATATTTCACAAATAGAATAACTTGCCCAATGCACCAATCTTGACTAAATTAATTATGTACCTTATCAATTTTGAGATTAGGCATAATTCTGCTCATGAGTCTCTGCTCAATGTCTGATTAATTGGCTAGTTAATCAGACCCAGATGATATTTTTATTTTTTTCCATAAGACTTGAGGTAATTTTTTTTTCATTGTTTAAGATTAGTTGCACAGCACTTTTCTTTCTGCTTGGCATCAATCTCAAACGATTTTTGATAAACAAGTCAATTTTCCACCACTGCATCACCAATTAATTTCCAAATTTATGTCCTCAGATCCATCACTTGCTGCCCCAATATGGAGCAGCGGTGCTCCACCCACTAGCGTTTACCACCCAGAAGGCAAATGCATGCATACTGGCTCATCCAGTCCACCAAATACATCTGGCCGCTATGTCCCTCCAAGGGACCTAGCGCTGCTTTGCATGAGTCCACCTAATCCGCCCCCACCCACTAGCCCTACCCTGATCAAATATTCACTTTTGCCTCCATGTTAAGTAAAGACGTCTCTTCCCATATGCTGACAAAGCGATAATTGAGCTGGAAACGGCCATCTTTGCACCAGCAGGGTTTATTGACTTCCACCCTTACAAGGGATACTTTGATATTGGATTCCCTACTGAAGAGGATGTGGATACTGCAGCAGTAACGCCCTTAATTTATAAAAACACACCCATTACCACCACCTGTACACGCCTCCCCAATGATACCACACTCATGGTGACTTTGCAAACCTCCCCTCACACTTTCCTCCTCAAACACTCTATGAGAAGTTGATGTCTGGGATGTCCACTTATGGAACAGACCCCATCCTCCAATTTATTGTCCTAAGTGGTGCTGAGAGACTATTAGCACCTCAGGCAATGGCCATCATTACCCCCCACCAGCTAAACATGGCCCAGCACATCCCACTGCATGTCTATATCCCATCTGCACCTGACCATTTTTTTGGGCCCACACTGACAATAGTTGCACAATTTTCCCCCCTGCTATGAATTGGACCATATGAAAAAAGCATGTCAATATAATTCACACCCTGTGAACACAGCCAACTCTACCCATGAGGCCACACCAACAGCGTTTGAGTGGGGATTTTGGCTGCTCTCACCCACAAAGGCCATGTGCTTGAATCAGAAGCAAAATCTAGCACCTCAAACCCAAGCTGGCCAATTCACACCCATGTCAACCAATCTGGGTGCAGGCTTGGACCAATGTTCAATCCAAAAATCCTCCACCTCAAAACTTACCTGACCACAGCCACCTATCACTGAATTAATCAAAGTCAACCAAAATCCCTAGGACTTATTGGATAAAAAGACCAAATTTGGTGAAATTGTCCCACCTCCAGCTAAACCAATCGATCTAGAACCTTTTATGAATTCAGATTTTGGTGCCCCATTCCCACTTTAACAATATGTCCCTAAACCCAATGCTATCCCATACCAAAGCGACCACCAGCTTACCAAGGCTGTGGTGGCCTCGCCCAAAAATCGCCATCTTTGCTAAGCTGTGGCAAAATCTGTTGATGAATTTAAAAAAGGGCTGTACCCCCCTTGTTCCCCTCCAATTTTCCTCCTACTGCAAAAGTGGAAATCTAACGCCTCTATAAAATTCCACCACCATTGTTAAACATGTCATTACTCTGGCAGAATTTTCCCCATTAACACATGTCACCAGAGCAAACATCGCAAAATTTGCCCAACTTCCTGACACCCAAATCCAAGCTGAACACCATGTTGCTGAACTCATAGAGTCCTTTATCCAGGCCCAAATCATCAAACTCAACTGCTATCTACCTTACCTTGACCCTCATCCTTCAGATGCCCCAATTCCCTTACTATCAGCAATGATACGCCTTTTTAATGCTATCATGAAAATGATTATTTTGATCCGCCTGCTCCCCCTCCCCTCCACCATGGTGGGATAAGAAGCTCGCCGCTGTGCCACCTGTTAGGTGTTTTTTCTTTTTCATTACATTTGTGTTTCCCACTGCTCGTTTAGGGCAGTCAGTTCATGCTTTTGGTTGGTTTAGTTTTGGAGTTTCTGTTTCAGTATTGACCATCCCCTGGTCAGCTTGCCTTGGAAAATAAAAAGATTAGTTGCACAGCGAGAGCAGACTACAACACTCTTCAATTCACCCAGATCAGAATACATCATTGATGAAAAATGAGTTGTATTCAAATTGCACCACTGTTGTGGATATAGAGACTTTTTACATATTGCACAGGGCACATTACAAAGTATATTAATTGTTTTTTGAAGTCATATGTATCAAATGACTGCCTTTTTGCTGAATGTCATGCATTTGTTGTAAGCAACTATTTCCCTCATCAGCCCCCTTATTCTGCAGGATGTTATTATTATATTTGTAGGAAACCAGCTTTATTATGCTCGCTGGTGTATTCCACCATCTGGTTTCCATAAATATTTTTAATAAAATAAAGATTTAAATAAAAAGCTCCAGTAAAAATTGGATTTTTATGATTTTTATTAAGCGCATGGTAAAGGGAAAATGATGCCCCTTGACCTTTGACTATCTAGTATTTAAAGTCATTTTGAGGGTTGAGGGGGGATTTGGGAATATGTTCAGAATAACATACATGAGTCCAAATTAGTAAATATGCAGGAATAACGTATCATAACTTGGGAACTCGCTTCAGGGCAGCTTAACAAAGGAAGAGGAATTCTGATTGGCCCAAACATACCCATGAGGTAACGTTTCTATAAATTTAAGCCAATCACCACCTGAGAAATTTATTGTACCTTGGGGGACCCCTGCCAATCCTATAAAAGGGGGGTCCCCATGCAGGTGTGTTGGAGGACTTCGTTGGGGTTGGTAGTGCCTTCCAAGGATTCCCCTGAGGTCCATGGTAAGGTTGGAGTAATCCAACCAGCTGATTTTACTACTAGTGCCTGTACAGGTTTTGAACTAGTGTTTCCCCAATTAATGGGGTTCCACCAAGCATCATCCAGGGACTTTTGGCGAATTCTTCAACTTTATCATTTTTATTGTTAATAAACGAACTCTTAATGACATCAGAAAATTGCAAATGGCCAACATTTCCCTTTTTAGGTGGAATTTGACCTACATCATTCTTATTTTTAGGCTGCAAAGGTAAATGTCCGCCAATGTTCATGTCATGTATGTTATATAGACATTCTAAATGTTCTTTGGCAGTCTCATTAAAAACTAGTTATGAATCAATGAGAGGCGATGCACTCATTTATAAGCAGTCTCATTTGAAAGCTGATTATGAATCAATAAGAGGCAATGTGCTTGTTCATCAGCAGTCTCATTTGAAAAGGCGTTTCTAAATTAAGAAAAGACAGTGTGAACATTCTTCTGTTGATTCATTTATATGTTGATGCTGTGCTCAATTAAGAAAGTGTTTTTTTTCACTTTATGTCTCCTTTGAGTATCTATAATTCATGTATTCTCACATCCATGTGAGTCTCTTCACATATTTTATGGAAGATCCTTTGCAGAAAACTTCTGCCACTTTCTTCTTCTCTTGAGAAAGAACTCAGAATCTGACTCATGAATTTTATGTAAATGGTTTTTATTCAAGTACACGTTGTTTTTTGTTGTCTGACCCATGTTTTCATGACAATGAAATGAAACTCAGTTATTACAACTAAAAATGTCAGGAAAGTATATAACTCTCCAATTCCCTGTGTGGTGGTTCACGGTGCACAGGCACAATTCAAAGAAACTAGTCATCAGTATTGCAAGAAGGATAGCTCCGCAGAGGATGCTTGAGCTAAAGTAACATAGGGCGAGGATGTTTAACATGGTAAACATTAATAGAGATTAAACAAACAGCAAGACTTGTCTGCGTCCCAAAGGGGAGTTCATAACCACGCTTTGAACAGTGTCATATTTACATGACCTTATTAAAGACACCAACATTAAAGACAAGGCTGGGTGGCAGGAGGTCCAGAAGGTTAAACTTCAGGCCCTTCCTGATCTCAAGCACACCTTAGAACAACGCTGGGTACAGGCCAGCTCTGGAAGTTTTGAATTACACTTCCAATGGGGCAGGTTTTCTCTAGAAGTTACACTGAGTGGATTCTCCAAAAGGCAATAAATTTAAAGTTAAACAGATTATGATTCGACCTAATTTTTATTATTGAAAGGATGGGATATTTATAGGCTTCAAAACAGCTCATAATCTATCAGAGCTAATTAATCTCTGCATGATTGAATCTTCAATCAATTGATTGGGATGAGATTGATTGTTCATATCAACCTTGATAGATTGATATATGTTACTATCTCCTTCCAATGAGGCTGGGGGAATCAAAGGAGTAGAATTTTCAGAGACAAGAGAATTTGGCAAAATCCTGACACTTCCCCTCAAGATTCAATTGTGGAGGAGGGTGGAAACTCAAAAACTTGGGATGAATATGATTTATCACTATACTGGTATCAACATTAACAATCAAATACTCTAATCCTTTTCAAAATATAACTTGATAGGGACCAGACCAGTTGGATCCCAGCTTCTCAGTTCGCCCTCCAGGCTGAGAGTAATAGTACATAACATAATCCTCAATCTGGTATTCAGGTAAGGCAGGTTTATGTTGATTGCTTCTTTGAGTCTTCTTTTGAGTGATTGCTTTAATTGATTTCATTGCTTAAGCTAAAAGATGAATAATCTCATCAGCCAGATTCCTCATAATTAAGTCAGAGTTTTCTGGGATGCTTTCCTCAAGTATTTCATGAAAACTAGAAGGGACTGAGGGTCCCGCCCATATATGCATTTACAAGGCGACATCTTGATAATATGATGATAGCTTATCCAATAAGCAAACAAGGCACTAGGCATATAAAAAATTCCACTGAGTTGGGTCAGTGGAGGCCATCTTCCTTAGAGTCAAAACTAGCGTTGCATTGACTCGTTCAATGGACCCATTTGTAGATGGATTGTATGGAACAACAAATCATTGAGCAGTGTTAAGTAATTTAGTAACTCCTGTATAAGTTTTGAGGTAAAGTTAGTCCCATTATCTGACATAAGGACCTTGAGAAACCCATGTTGAGAAATGATATGCTGGTATAGAAATAGCGCTGTAGTCTTAGACGAGGGGGCAGCAATGGAAATAACCTCAACCCATTTAGTTAAATGGTCGACAGCTATAATGATATACTGATGTCCATGCAATCCCCGCGGAAAAGGACCTACAACATCATTGCTGACCACCTCAAATGCTTTAGTTGGGGGAATAACTTAATGCTTATAAATAGGGTTAGTAGTTCCATAGCTTTTACAAATAAGACATGAGTCAAGGGTCTCTCAAATGAATTCAGTCATGTTGTTCCAATAGTATCAAGTTTTCAACCATTCATGAGTCTTCTTTAAACCACTATGACTGAATTGTTTGTGACCTTCCATCACAGCGTGGAATCTAGAGTTTGGGTGCAAAAAGGGCAACCACTTGGATTTGACTTTCTTATACAAAGCTCCATCCCAAATCATAGTATCTTTGGTAATTGATTTTAGAAAGGCTCAATCCTCTTCAGTTTCTCGATCCCACAACTTAGGTCATCCAACAAGATTATATAGGCGTTCTTCTTTTTCTAGTTCCAAGGTCAGAATAGGCAATTGGGACATCCCATCAGCATTTTGATGTTGAGCACCCAAACAATGAACAATGGAAAAATCGTAATTTTGCAACCTTAAAGCCCAATGGGCTAACCTTTCCGTCAGGATCCTTCATGTTCTGCAACCATCTTAAAGAAGAATGGTTGGTAATAACAGTGAAATGATTACCATATAAGAAGGGACGGAAGTGCTTGGTTGCTAGAATTACAACCAAACACTTCCACTCAGTGTCACTGTAATTCCGTTCAGCTTTAGACAAGGTTTTGCTATAGAAAGAGACGGGATGATCATTCTTCTCTTCATCACACTGGGATAATATAGCCCCAATAGTGACATTGCTTGCATCAGTATGTAAAAAGAAAGGATTGTCAAATTGAGGATGAATTAAAACAGGTGCCTTGGTCAAGGCATTTCGCAGAGAATTGAATGATTGTTCCTGAGCTGAACACCACTCAAAGGTCACTTCTTTTGCAACAGGTGAAATAAAGGTTCAGCCATATCAGCAAATTTGGATATAAATTGCCAGTAATACCTAACCATGCCAAGAAAGACTTGAATATCCCACAGAGAAATTAGAGGAGGCATTTGTTGGATGGCTTGAATTTTGTCTGAGAGGGGTCGAATCCCTTTAGCTGAGACCTGATGTCCTAAAAATTCATTTCATTTTGAAAGAATGAACATTTTGAGGGTTTTAGTTTTAAGGAAGAGCTCCAAATTCTTCTGAAATCTTCTTTTAGATGGTCCAAATGTTCAGTAAATGTTTTGGAAAACACAGTAATATTATCAAGATATACCAAAACACAAGTAAGCTTTAGATCCCATAACATACTGTCCATGGCCCTTTGGAAAGTTGCTAGGCATTGCTTAATCCTTGAGGCATATGAGTTGGTTCAAACAAACCTTCACTCAATATCAGGACACACTTGGCACGGTCTTCTGGGGATAGCTCAATTTGTCAGTATCCACTGGCTAGGTCCATAGCCAAAAAATAAGTTGATCTAGCTAACAACCTAAGGGAATCATCAATCTGAGGTAAGGGATAATAATTTTATTAGGTAATAGCGTTCAGTCTTGATAATCCATAACCACTTGGTGGGAACCATCCTTTTTCTTAATTAAAAGCAACAGGGAAGCCCAAGGACTGTTGGAAAGTTTCAATAGTCCAGCCTCCAATAATTGATGCAATTCCTTGGTAACCTGGGCTTCTTCCACTTTAGACTTACAATAGGTCTTTGCACAAATAGGAAGGTGGTCGCCAGTTTCAACGGAGTGAATTACTCCTTTCATCTTCCCAAAATCGTAAGTATGCTTAGCAAAAATGTCAGAATATTTGTCTAACAATTGAAGCACTTGTTTCTCCTGTTCACTAGAGAGGTGTTTTCTGATAGCAGGGCCCACAGTAAGAATTTCTTGATCACTTTCCAACCCAATGTATTTGTAGGCTTCCAAAGGGTTTAACATCATAAATCTGAGATAAGGGCAGTAACTTGACATAAGCAATAAGATGCTCTAGATCTACTAAATTTGGCTCATTGGTAACGTTCACCAGTAAGACAGATAATGATCCTGAATAAGCATAATCCAATACTTCAGGACAAGTCAAAAGTTCTTTAGAAGAAGGGTTGAAAATGCCTTTAACTTGTAACAAATGTCCTTTGGAATCAAAAAATGCAAAGAAGTATCAACAATTACCTGTGATTTTGGCGGAATAACTAAGTTTTTTGGGGGGAGAAAATAGGCATCCCCTCTTCAATATCCGCCAATGTAGGGGGTAATTTTACATGAGAGTCCCCAACGTGATATTGAAGGGAATAAGACCTTTTGGTTCCTTCTAGCAGACATAACTGACGTCGTGTAGGAGCATGTTCAGATAAAATTAGGGGACTCTATACCCCAAGAGAGATAACGAAGAGTCAGGGTAATTAATGATTCCATTGAATTCCTGTAAAAATCGAGTCCCCAAAAGTAGGTCATAACTCAAGTTATCAAGTATGATGGCAGAGATTGTAAATGTTAATTTCCTAATTTTCAGGGGAAGGGACGAAAAAGCTCCAAATGACCAAGTACTCTGAGGTCCAGCCATGCCATATTCTTCAAAGTGGGAAATATTGGGTGTTAATTTGATTTTCTTGATAAACTTTGATGAGACAACATTCACTGGAGATCCTGTATCTATGATAGCTTTGGCATTGACTTGATTCACTCAGAAGTCAATATGGGTAATGGCGCTTCTGACGCTTGAGAAGAAAATTGAGGATAAGGACCAGCGGCTTCAGTACAAATTTTACTAATCTGATAATTCAGATCAGCAAGCCCCACTTTCTCATCTAATTGGCAAGATAGCTTGATAATCTGTTCCTGCTATGAATTGTACTTGAGTTCCAGCATCTCAATCTTCGCTTGGAACATTTCTTCTTTAAATTCACAAGCATGAAGCAGGATATTGGTGCCCTTTGCCCATTTACCCAGATTGATCAATTCATCAGATAAAGACTGAAGCAACAAGAGGGGATCAATTGGTACCCCATTGGGGGTTAAGTTACACTCCTTGGCCAATTTATAGAATTGTTCACGCAAATGGTCCATCATGCTCAAGAGAGAGTCAATTTGTTGGAGGGATCCTGAATGCCTGTCAGCACCCGGAGGTCCCTGAGGTCCTTCCACGCCTGGCAGCCCACAAGGCCCTACATTCCAGGGGGTCCGTGAGGTCCATCAGCACTGGGAGGTCCACGTGGTCCTTCACCCCCAGGTGGGCCATGAGGTCCTTCAACCCCCAAAGGACCCATGGCTCCAGTGGTTTTTTCTACCTCGTTAACCTGGAATTTGTTTCCTGAGTACAACTACTCCAATTGGGTAAGGCAGATTCTAATTTCCTCCTCCATCGATTGACTATGCTCAGAGAGTTGGGAAACACCCTCTCTCCATTCTCTATGAATCTCCTGAACTCGCTTCATGAACTGTACCTCAACAAAACTGGACATCCCAATATTGATCTGAATAAGCTGTTGATGTAATTCATTGATAAGGGTCCATTTACTAATGATGGCATCACGATTATCTCATCTAAACTCAAAGGCAGACTTAAAAAATTTGGAAACATGTTTATTCAAGGATTGAAGTCCTTCTAGTAAATTAAGCATCCCTTGATGGTGCATTCCCACTACTGGTTTAAATGGTATAAGGTAGGGTGTACAAGTTGGTGCAAGTATTGCTCAGGGCCAATTCCTGGCATTTGGGAGATTTGCAACACTTCCCAAAAAATAGAGGGTATGGCATTAGCTCAATATTGGGTAAAACGGATTCCAGGGATTAAAGCCCCTTCAAGCAGTTGATTGATAATATTTCATAAAACCTCAGGTGGTAGTTGAAAGTCTGAGGTAAAGCTTAAGTTAGTACCATAAAATTCCAAGTTGGCACGAAATTCCAACGTGGAGGGTAATCTAAGGATTTGGTTTCAGTTAAATGGACCCATCTTAATATACTGCCTTGCTCATGGTCTTGAGCTTCTTCAGACAAAAAATGAGAAATTCATGGTAGTGGTTGACGTTTTCACCGGTACATAACTCAAAGCGCCCCTGTAGTGAGTACCAGTCTGGAAGTTTTGAATTACACTTCCAATGGGGCAGGTTTTCTCTCGAAGTTACACTGAGTGGATTCTCCAAAAAGCAATAAATTTAAAGTAAAAAATATTATGATTCGACTTTTTTTATCAAAAGGATGTGATATTTATAGGCTTTGAAATTGTTTGTAATCTATCAGAGCTAATTAATCTCTGTGCAATTGAATCTTAAATCAAGTGATTGGGATGAGATTGATTGTTCATATAAACCTTGATAGATTGAGATATATTACTCTCTCCTTCCAGTGAGGCTGGGGGAATCAAAGGAGTAGAATTTTCAGAGACAAGAGAATTTGGCGAAATCCTGACATTAGGTAAGCCCAGGTTGGTACAAGTGAGGTGCATAACACCCAGTCCCTTTTTTGGCTCTCACGTTAAACTGACAAGCTATATGTTAAATGACAACAGCAAAATTTGATTATTTTGTGAACGGGGGTTTGAGACCAGTTTGATTTATGAAATTTCCAACTCAGGTTGGTCTCAACTCCCATCAATTACTTGAGTTTGGTATATTTCAAAGTATAGCACCCTGTCAGATGAAATTGTGCAACTATTGGTGCATCTCAGCTTAGCACCACTTTCTCCAACAGATGATTCCTCTGAGTTTGTTTAACCATGATTTCATGATAATAAACTTCATTGTTGGTTGTCACTTCCCATAATAAGCACCCCATTCATTTTACAGTTTATTTTATGTTGACTTGGGTGTACCTGTGCGTGGGCCTATTTGAGAAAGTCTCATGTCACATTAGTCAAATATTAAGTTTTAAAATTACTGCAGCAACAGATACACCGTGAGTCTGCCCAGTTTCCCTCCAAACCAGGGGACCCATGCACACTAGACCCGTTCAAAGAATGGTTATAAAAGGACTTTGAGCCACAGCCAATTTTTGCTCTTAGTTCAATCTCTCCTTTTGTGTACCACACCAACCACCCTTGCCCTATGTCACTGTAGCTCCAGCTCCCTCTGCTGGGCTACCTTTATGTTTACACTGACAACGAGTTCCTTTGCATTTGTCCAGTGATCCATGCACTACCACGCTGGGAACTGGAGAGTTATAGACACTCTCTTGACATTTGACAACCAACCACTTAACTTTATGTGCATGAACTTTTTTTTTGTGTGGGACTTTTGTGAAGTGCAAATGGTGTGCACCAGCTGTTGGCCACGGACAAGGTTGGGCTCATCACTGTTTTTGCATTTTGCCAATGGTTAAGCATCTTGGCATTATTATTGCCACCTCTGACTAAAAAGTATTCACCCTTCTTGCACAAACCTGGTGGATATGGATACTTTGTGATCTGAGAGTCATCATTTCTTGGCTTTCCTCCAAATTTAATAAAACTGACACTAATAAATTATTTTTCTTTGGCACCAGATTTAAATGGTGCATGTGGGATCATCGACAAAGAGCCTGGTGGTGTTGGCCTTGGATAACGTCATACAGCCAGTCATCAAAATGGGCATAGGCTCCTTCACGTCCCAAAACGCGTTTTATAATGATGTCTCCATATATACTACCAAGCCATGTCTCTTCCCATATGGCTCAGATATGGACCCCGTCCTAGTGTATCAGATCACCCCAAAGAACCCGCGCTTGACCACAACCATGATCTGCGGAACCCAGGAGGTGGAGAAGATGTTATAATTACAATATAAAAACGTTTATGCAGTTGCTGAAGATATGGTGGGATATCTGGCCTCAGTAGTAAGAGTGGCCAAATATCCCTCTCTATTCTTTGATGCAGAAACGTACCCTGGAGGTATGCTAGACCCTAAAGAAGATTTTGGTAATGAAGTGTTGGCGTTTTCTGTTATATATAGATCATTCAGGAAATTACTTTTTGACTGCTACCCTTTCATCCTCTTTTAGGGAAAATCAGCATGACTATTTTGGTGGATACAGGAGCCTCTGAGAATTTTATTGATAAAGACCTAGCGACTACCTTGAGCTGAGTTAATTGCCTGGTGGTATGGTTAGGGGAGGGGCTTCCCAAGGTATTCCCACGCTGAAAAATATAGATTTAGTGGACTATCAAGTTGGCACATATCATTTGTCTGACCACTTCCAAGCTATAAAAAAACCTCTTGTACCCCATCATTTTGGGTGTAGAGTGGTGGCAAAAGTTTGACGTCAAAACCAACTTGAAAGAAAATACCTGTCCTTAACTTTGAAGGATGGCCACAAGTTGGTTGTACCTTTGGCAGAAGCAAACTTTCAGGGCGATTTGCCCCATTGGCTCAATATCCACACACTCAGTTTTGCTCCATTGCTGAAGCCCTCTTTGGAGGTTCCCTTACCTTCCTGTCTGGAGGGGTTGTAATCTTCGTTTGATGCAGCTTCAGCCAATTTACTACCAGCTCATTCAGAGTTTGATTGAAAATTTAAACTCACCATTGATCTGGTGAGTATATCTCCCCAATTTATCCATTGACGGTATAGAAGAAGCAGCCTTAGATTTGTGGGTCAAGGAGCAGTTAGCCAAAGGCGCGATTTTTCAGCAAACCTTCCCTGTATGTTCCCCACTTCTCTTTGTTGAGAAGGCTTATGATACTTTACTCTCATGCGTAGACTATGGAAAATTAACAACGTCACCCTACCAGACTTACATACCATCCCCCTGGACTCACAGATTGCACGCTATGTAAAGAAAGTGAGAGTCTTCTCTAAGTTAAATTGTTTAAACGTGTTCAATCAGATCCATATCAAGAAGGGCCAGGAGTGGCTGGCCACATTCCATACCAGAAAAGAGATTTTCCAATTTTGTGTTAAGCTTTTTGGGCTTAAATATTCCCCTGCTATCTTTCAATTCTGTCAGAAAATCGACTATGGGCTCTGCTAGTTGGCAGGCTAAACAGTATGAAGACTGGGGGTCCTTTGCAGTTTCACCTTAGGCAACGGGGCCAGCAGCGCCAGCTAACCCCTTGGTGTTTTACCCGCACCATTTGGGGATCCCCTAGCCTAATTCCTAACCAACAAAATAAATATAAACTTATAAACAAAGGTAGAATAGGCAAAGGGAGATATATCTATTTAGAAGGAAGCTCCAGGTATTTATACTATTTAAAACAGGGATACTGCGCCCACCGTCTACCTATTAGTTCTTCCGCTGGTTCTTTCAGCTAACCACTCTTCTTCTTCTTATACTTCACTATTCTCTTCCCTGGAGTCAACCCTCTCACTCCATCCTTCCCAATGTCCGAATTAGTTTTGGCTCATCCTCAGCCTAAATCGCCAGTGAGCTATATAAATAATTAATCTAAATAAATGTCAAATTTGGGTTCAACATTCAAATTGATAATAAAGCGCTGGAAACAACTTTGGTCACTTGCTTTGACTCAGAATATCTTGGCATCTTGACGACATCTCTTCTTGTCTTATCTCAATTAATTGATTATAATAAATGAGGCACTGGAAGCAACTTTGGCCACCTCAAACTCATATTTGTTGGATCCGCCAACCTTGGATTATTAGTATAGGCAGTGAATTCATAGATGAACAATTGAAGCGAATACATCAGCTTTCCGCCAGAAATCCCACAACAGTCCACAAATGGCAGTTGGCATTGAACACTGATTCCGTTGACTGATACCAATTGGATCATCCTCAGCTATTAGTCGCTGGTAATTCTTATACTAATTTGGGGCCACCGATTAGCCCCACTCAAACCTACTTTCAAACTTGGCGGAATACTAATTATGGCTCAACCCAAAATGGGGAGCAACTAACCAGCAATCAAATTAAATCATATGAAATTCAGTCAATGAGCCATTCTGCCAGGATTGGCCATATCATCCCAAATAGCGTTAAATCATTGGAGGATTCCATCTGGTTAAAATTCTGACAAATGCCATATTGATGCGGCTTTGGGAGACCTGCTGGGGGTATGCGAGGTAGCCTACATGGGTGACATTCTGGTAATTTCCCTGACAATGAGTCCCATGCAGTACACCTTAGGCAGGTGGTGGAGCGTTTGAGGGCAGCTGACCTTACATTAAAATAAGCAAACGTGAATGTTTCAAGTCCCAGGTCACCTTCCTGGGCAACGTCATGTTTGATCAAGGGCTCATTATAACTCCAGACAAGGAGAAGGTGATTTGTGAGTGGCCCACTCCAACTTTGCTTAAGAAAAATGTGATTTTTGGGGACGTGTACGTTCCTAAAAATTCACACCAAAGTTTTCTGAAGTTGTGGCCTTTGGTATAAGGCGAGTGGGGCAAAATTGCTCCAGTGTCCTCAACTTTGCAAGATGCCTTCCAAGCGGGAAAGTGTACTTTGCTGTCCATGTCCATTCTTCACCATGTTGACCCCAATAAAGAGTTCATTGTTGCTTCTGATGCCTCCAACTTTGCCATAAAAGCGGCCTTATTAGAAGAAGGCAAAGATGGAATAGAGCATCCCGTGGGATACTTTTCCAGGAAGATGTTTATACCAGAGTTAAACTACTCCGTTTATGACAAAGAGTTATTAACAGTGGTTGAGGCGCTGACTTATTGGCATCATCACTTGCATGGCTCATCCCAACCCTTCTGCATATGTACAGACCACCATGCCTTACTGTACTACTGCGCACCTCATGTCTTAACCCCATGGCAAACCCACTAGCATGAGACCCTAGCCCAATTTTCATTTTCTTATGAATTTACTAAGGGCAAGGTGAATGGTTTGGCGGATGATTTGAGCTGCAACCCTGCACTAGCTCCAGATCCTAAGGAGGTAGAGGTGCATAATACCCACTTGATGGTTCCACCGGGTAAGATTGTGTCTCAGCTTCCCTCTCCCTTGCCAATGGGCCAGCGCTCGCTCCTCTGGAAGATGTGGAGGAATGTGGTATATTCAGAAAGGTAATCCTTTCCCAGCATTTTTCATCCGAATATGCTATGGTCCCTGCTAAGAGCGCGTTGAATCAGGAGGACATCACCAGAGGTTACCATGTAAAAGATGAGATGGTGTGGTTTCAGGGGCGCCTATGGGTTCCTGCCAGACCACTTTGCCTAGATTCATCTGGGACCATCATGACAGAATCACCATTGGTCATCCTGGGAAGGCAAAGACTGTTGGAAAATCGACTATGGGCTCTGCTAGTTGGCAGGCTAATTAGTATGAAGACTGGTCAGCCCTTGCCATTTCACCTTAGGCATCAGGGCCAGCAGTGCCGGCTAACCCCTTGGCATGTCATCTGCGCCATTTGGGAATCCCCATCCTCATTCCCTAAACAACAAAATAAATATAAATGTAAATCATAAAAGAGAATAAGCAAAGGGAGATATTTATTGAGAAGGAAGAGCTAGGTATTTATACAATTTACAAAAGGGCTACTGCACCCACTGCCAACCTATCAGCTCTTCCACTGGTTCTTCCAGCCAACCACTCTTCTTCTTCTACATTATTCTCTTCCCTGGTATCAACCCTCTCGCTCCATCCTTCCTGATAACCAAGTTAGTTTTGGCTTCATCCTCAGCCTTAAGTTGCCAGTGAGCCATATAAATAATTAATCTAAATAAACGTCAAATTTGGATTTGACCTTCAAGTTAATAATGTGCTGGAAACAACTTTGGCCACTCACTTTGACTTGGAATATCTCAGCATCTTGCCAACATCTCTTCTCAACTTATCTTAGTTGACTGATTAGGAATTGCCTTATTCAGGTAATAATTGATTATATTAAATGAGGCACTGGAAACAACCTTGGCCACCTTGAACTCATAATTGTTGGATCCACCAACATCAGATTATCAGGCAGCAATTTCATAGATGAATAATTGAAGCGAATACATCAGCTTTCTGCCAGAAATCCCACAATGCACACGAATGGCAGTTGGCATCAAACACTGATTCTGCTGACTGATACCAATTGGTCTATCCTTGGCTATTAGTCATCGGTAATCCTTATACTAATTTGGGGCCACTGATTGTCCCCACTAGAACCTACTTACAAACTAGGTGGAATACTAATTTTAGCTTAACCCAAATTGGGGAGAAACTAACCAGCAATCATATTTTATTATACAAAATTCAGTCAATAAGCCATTCCTCTGGGATTGGCCATTTCATCCCAGATAACGATTAATCATTGGAGAATTCCATCTGGTTAAAAATCTGATAAAGACTATGGAGCTAATTCGCTGCACTTACAATTGGAAGGGGTTACCCACTCAAGTGGGCAGGTATTGTAAGGAGTGACGAATCTGCAATCAAATGAAACCAAATTAACAACCACTAGTGGGGTTGTTGGTACCAGTTCAGAAGACTGTAGGGTCTTGGACTTACTTATCAGTGGACTTCATTGTGGAATTGCCTGTATCTGATGGCTACGATGCCATCATGGTAGAGTTGTACCAGTTTACAAGGTTCGCCCACTTTATTCCTTGCAGAACCACAGTAACCGCGGCTGAGATGGCTAGGCTCTTTATAACTCAGGTGTTTGCTTTTCATGAAGTCCCCCAAGAAATAATTAGCGATTGTGGACCCAAGTTTACCTATGTCCATTGGTAAGAGTTGTGTAAGTCTCTGCAAATCCGTCCATGATGTTCAAGTGCCTAACACCCCCAATCAGGTGGGCAGACTGAATGCTTGAACCAGTGCCTCGAACAGTTCTTGTGGTGTTACACCTCTGCGGATCATTCAGATTGGATTTCCCATCTCCCCATGGCCCAAATCAGTTATAACAACGCCCAACATACATCAATTGGTTGTTCCCCATTCTTCGCCAACTATGGCTTCAATCCCGCCTTCAATATGGAGCCCAGTTTTGAATAAAAGGTGGAAGTGGTGTTGGACTGCAAAAATAATCAATAAAGTACACCAGGGGTTGAGCACAAATTTAGATGCGGCCATGCAGGCTTACAAGGAGAATGCAGATGGTAAGAGACAAGTTGGACCAGCGTACAAGGAAGGAGATCTCATGATGCTGGATGCTAAAAACATCCCAATCAAGCAACCATGTAAAAAGCTAGGACCTAAGAGTATTGAGCCATACCACATCATCAGAAAGTTGGGCCACGCCTCATACCAGTTGGATCTCCCTCCCTCATTTCAAATCTTTTCAGTCTTCCATGAAAGCAAAATTGCGCTGTTTGCAGTCCCCCCACCAGAGACTCTTGAGACTTATCTTGTGGATGTGGCGCCAGAGTGGGAAGTGGAGGAGATTGTAGCCTCTCGTTGGGTAAGAAAAAAGACCAAAGTATCATGTATCCTGAAATGAATTGATGCAGTGGAGAACAGTTGAGTCCCAGTGCATGACTGCACCCATGCTCAAGATCTAATTATAGCATTCCATGAGCGTTTCCCTGAGGCCTTAGGATCGAAGTCCAAGCAAGCCGTTGCTTCCATGAATTTGGCCCCTGCCCACAAAAACTTTTACTTGGAGAATGCCCTGGAGGGGGGGTGGAGCCCAAAAAAGAGGAGAGGGTAATGTCATGTTTACATGACCTAATTGATGCACCAATATCAAAAACAAGGTTGGGTGGCAGGAGGTCCAAAAGGTCAAGTTGCAGGACCTTCCTGAACTAAAGCACACCTTGGATCAACGCTGGTTACAGACCAGATATGCCCATGTTGGTCCAGGTGATGTGCTTAACGCCCAGCCCCTTGTTTTTCCTCTTGTATTAGAACAGACGCGTTATCTAGTAAATGACAATGGCTTATTTTGATTACTTGGTGAATGGGGGTTTGAAACCTGTTATATTTATGAAATGCCCAACTCAGGTCGGCCTCAACTTCAATCAATTACTCAAGTTTGGACAATTTCGAAGTATAGCACCCTGTTGGATGATAGTGTGCACTTATTGGTGCACCTCAGCTTAGCACCACTTTCTCTGACAAATGTTTTCCCTGATGGTGTTAATTATAATCATACTATACCAACCTTCCTCATTGGTTGTATTTCCTATGATAATTCCCCGTTTGTTTATAGTTTTATTTTATGTTGACTTGGGCAAACCTCTGCGCGGACCTCTTTGAGGAGGTCTCATGGAACATTAGCCAATTTATTTGCTTTAAAATTACCACAGCATCAGGTACACCTCTGGGCCGCCTAGGTTCCACCCATCCCTAAACACCCATGCACCCTAGCCCTGTTCAAAACTTGGTTAGGAACTCTCCTTTGGTACTCAGCCAAGTCTTGCTGTTGGCTTGATCACTATTAATGGTTACCATGTTAACCACCCTATCCCTATGTCACTTTAGCTCCAGCACACTCTGTGGGGCTACTCTCTAGTAATACTGACAACTAGTTCATGTGCGTTGGGCCTGTACCCTGAGCACCACCATGCAGGGAACTGGAGAGATAGATACTCTCCTGACAGCATGCCTCCACTGGGGTTTCCCCATATGAAGCAACTTTGGGGTACAACCCCTCATTCTCAGATGGCCCATGCCTTTGCCCAGAGAAACCAGCATTCACCAATAATGCGCAGCATATATGGGCCACACAATCCTTGGTTTGGGAGCATTTGACTAAGGTTATAAGTGACTACAAATAGTTTGCATATTGAAAGAGTCTCCTGGCGCATGAGATAAAAGTAGGTTAATGTGTCATGATTAACACGTGCCATTTGAGGATGCAAGTGCCCCTGTGTAAGTTTTCTATTAAATGCTTGGGTTCCCACCTGGTGGAGGAAGATTTGGGTAATGGTGCTTTCTGGATGAAATTGCCACCTCACTGGAAGCAACATTCAGTCTTCCTTGTGTCTCAGTTGTCCCCATTCAAGGGGGCAATCCCCTCAGATCCAGAGCCTATTGTAATTGCAGGTGTAGAATAGGCTAAAGTGTAGGACATCATGGCTTCCCAAAAATCCTGAAAATTGGTCCAATATCTCGTCTCTTGGAAAGGCTATCTAGACTATGAGAACAATTGGATAAAAGCCTGAGATTGCGCAAAATGTTTGGAGCTGTTCAAGGCTTTCCATGCCACCCACCTAGAAACTCCTCGTCCTCCTTTAAAGGTAGCTACTTTAATGGCGATCAAGTTGCCAAAGGCCCACGAAAATGTGGCCCTCATTCAGTTCCCCGGTGGTGGTGCCCCCTTTGGCAAATGAGAAGGGTAATGTAAGTCTAGGGATCGTCCCCTCTGCCTGGACCAGGTGGTGTTTCCATTCCCAACAAAAAAGGGTCCAAAAAGGGCAGCTGTCCCTCTTATTTCACAGAGCAATCTCACCCATGTGATAGATGAGCGATGGGTAACAGCTCTTCCCTTAAAGATTCCAACACCTGTCTGAGCAATTGTTTCCACCAAATTGTTATGTGGATTGAAAAAATCTGCACCAAAAATACTTGAAAGCCGCCACTCATGGACTAAAAGGTTCTTATGAAGTCAATGGCAATAAGCCCTCAAAATCAAGGTCTGAAAGTCTTAACCCCTTGGAAACAATGCCCAATGGGCATGCACATTCAGTGAATAATGAATAAAGTATCAAATTTGTGGAAAAACTCGCCAATGGCATTGGGCCATTGTGAAATGTTGTCATTGGTTTAAAAACTGCTCCAAAAACATTAGAGACAAAGCCTGATGGGTGTGTACATCTTAACAAGAATATGTACATTGTCAAATCCTCAGTTAAGCTCACCAATGGCATTATGCCATTGGGAAATGTTGTTGCCAATTTAGAACTCCCCTCAAAAACATCGGAGACTAAGCCTAATGGGCATGTACCTCCTAAGACAAATGTTAAAACCAGCCCAAAACCCTCCCTTCAAAAATTAGGTTCATCATTTAATGCAGCTTGATTGGCCAAATGGAAGCCAAAGCATCCAGGTGCGGGTGGATTGGGTATCCCAAACCCATTCCTGACCTCTTGGGACTGACTTATGTGGGGTGGCTTTGGGAGGTTCCCATTGCCCATTAGGCTAGATGCTATCATGCTACCATTGAAAATGTGGGAAAAAACAATTTGGGCGTACAAGGTCAAACTGACAGCAACTTGGCTACTGCTAACAATTTTGAAGTCAGTTCAAATTTAATTGGTCTTTCTCCCTCATTCAAAGCTTGCTAGGTTAGGTCAAATCGTTGAGGTCCCCAATCCCTCTTCTTTCTAAGATAGTCCCCAAATCAATTGTCTATTTAAGAAGTCATAACACACTGAGGATATTTTTTATATTTTTTATATTTTCACACTGAGGATATTGATGGTTGATTTTCTATTTTCTAACTCCAATAAAATCCTGTTTACCAAAATCATTATTATATCATGATAAAATTCAAAACACCTATCCTGATCCCAATTTTACCAGCTCCCAAACCTGTGGGCCCATGGGCCATGATAGCCTGGTTCATAACCAGGTTTTTATTCACATTTGTTAAGTTCTGAGAATCATTTCCTTGATAAAATTTGATCCTGCATGCTTAATTGGGAAGAAGTTTGGCAAAAAAATCTTTATTTTCTAGCCAGTGTCAACAGTACTTTGACCATTCTGAAAGCTCACTAGGCTTATTTGAATTACTCTGACTCTTCTTGTCAATTTTGGGCTCAATATCCCTTCATATTCAGGAACTTCTACCGAGGCAGGTAAAGGTACAAGCTTGGGATTTGGCAATTCCAGCTTGTTGACATTCTTAAAAAAGACTTCTGATAATATACCAAAGAAAGAGATTAAATAAAATATATATCTATTTTAAAATCTTATTTGATGATTATTCATTAGGCCAAACGCTGGTATTTATACCTCTAGGTCATATACCTAGCCACATTTCAAGCAAGCAATTTCCACAGTTTATTTTCCACCTCAGTTCGGCCCTAAACTGATACAACTATGACCTATTGCAAGGTTTATTGGTGGCAAAATACTCTCAAATTTGGGAGGATTTCAGGGGGAAAACACAATATGAACTTGCAAAATTGTCCTAGGATCATCGCAATTTGAGTTTCATCATACTGCTGATGAAATACAAATTCTGGAAAATTTTGGCATCAATTTAAGTAAATGACGCATCCCTAATTGGGACGTCAACAGGCCTCTCTCAATAGCACTAGGTGCTCCCATTCAGGCGGTCCATTTGCAAGTGCTATTGTGCCAATTACAAGGTTTGACATGCAAATTTTGTCATAGGGCAGGAAATTGACTATGATTTACTAATGTCTATTTGTCCATGGGATTTTTAGATGTTATCTTCAGGTCAGTCCCAGCATGATTCCTTACACTGAATAGATGATATTTTTCCCAATTAGTCAGGACCAATTGCTGAGTCTTGTTGCATGTATAATAGGCCTGATTATGTGAGGATATTTGGCCCAAGCTTTTGATAAAATAAACTGATTTTAAATGAAATTGAGATAATTAGCATAAGCCATATAATTGCAGTTGGCTTTAAGTTGAAAATAGAGTATTATCTTGAATTTTGAGAAGATAATCAGACTGATCTGTTGGCTGTCAAAGGGGTTAATTTTGGGTTAACCACCAGAATCTGACATTTCCCCCACATGACTTTAACATGAGCCCAAGGATTCCTGATTAGCCTTCATTGATCTTGATCATTTGTTAATTTTGGCCCAAACTGCAAATAGAGTAGGCCAAGTGCATAGCCTTAACTTTAGCCCTAATTTCCAATAAATCTGGAGTTGGACCCTTTCTTCATCCTAAAGTGTGAACTAAAATACCAATTAGGTTAAAATAATTAATATCTTTTTTATTATTTTAATGTTATTTTTTATTATTTTTTCTTAATCAGCCAGCTTATTGAACCTTCTTATACATTTTGCATGGACTCAGTTGTATATATGACTGGCCCTAATATCCTTAATTGTGTATATGAACTGAGATGTCTTCTCAATTATTTTGAATGGCCCTACCCAGATGTGATCTAACTTTTGCAATTGGCCCAATCTGTGGGTGTTCAAAATAGATCTTCATCATTAACTTCAAATTTGACCATTTTGTAGCAATTTATTAAGTACTTTTGATGTCAGGCCTTTTACACAGCAAAACTGTTGTCAAAGGCTTGAGCTTGTAGTTTGATTAAAGTATCCACAAGCTTATCAACATATTGAGGATAAGTGTTTTTGCCAGGATCTTCTAGGACCAATATAGTGGCGTTGGTAGGGCCATGTGTCTTCCATATAATACTTGGAAAGGGAAATCCTGGTTGCCAAATGGTAGGAGATATTGTAGGCAGATACTGACAAACTCAAATAAGTACTCCATTTAAATAGTTTGGCCAAAGTTAATTTTTCTGATAATGTTCACCAAAGTCCCATTTGCGCGCTCAACTATGCTATTAGTTTTGGGATGATAGGTAGCAGAAAATACACCTTTTTACTCCCATTAATTGGTTGAGCTTGGCAAGGACATTGGCAGTAAAGTTTTTTCCATTATCAGTAAGATTAGCCTGAGGACATCCAAGCTTGTGGAGGATGTTTTCAAGGACGAAATTGGCTGTAGTTGTCGCTCCTGCTTCCTGAATAGACTTGGCTTCAACCCATTTATTCAAGTAGTTGATTGCTACAGTAATTTACTTGGCCTTCATATTGTTTGTTGAAGTGGGCCAACAACTTTGATAGATATAGTGTGCCTGGCAAACTTGAGCCAAACAAGCTGATAAGAAGTGTTTTTTGGAACATATTTCTCCTTGACACTTCACACAGCATTCTAAAGTTTCTCACATGTCAAAGTGCATTGACTCCCAATAGTAGAATTGCTTCAGATGTTCTTTTGTCTTTTTGAATCTTCCATACCCTATGGCCTTATGTGCCACCATTTTAAAGTCTGTTTGGGCTGAAGAATTGGGAAAAAATACTTCTTGCCCTCAATGATGTTGTAAAGTGTCCCGTTTTTGACAGTTGTATTTTTTGTAAATCTGTAATAGTTTTTGGACAGATTCAGACTCATCTTGGTACACTCCGCTGATCATTTTCTTAAACAAATTATCAGCAGCCTGACTAAACGTTGCAATGGTGGGTAGTTGAGATAGGCAATCAGTGTTTTTATGTTTTTCCCCAGATTGACGTTCAATTATATAGTCATAATCCTGAAGATTTAATGCCCTGCAGGCTAATCAGCCCTCAGGCTCTCTTAAGTTGTTCAGCCATCTTAGGGAAGCATGATTGGTAATAAAGTTTGAAATGAGTGCCATGCAGATAGACCTGAAATTGCTTGCAAGAATATATGACAGCTAAGCATTCTTGTTTTGTCACCATGTAATTTCTCTCATGAACATTTAAGGTCCAACTAGTGAAGGCAGCTGGATGTTCTTCACCATCTTCCCCAACTTGAGATAATATGGCCCCCACTGCTGTTAGGGATGCATCAGTTTGGACAATAAATTCAAAATCAAAGTCTGGATATCAAAGAACAGGCGCAACCAATAGTGGTAATTGAAGTTATTTAAATGTATTTTGGCAAGCTGGAGTCCAGTTTTATGGGACCTTATCCTTAAGTAGATAAAAAAGCGGCTCTCCAAATTGTTTAAAGTTTGCAATAAATTGGCGATAGTATCCAATCATGCCTAAGAATACTTGGATTTCACGCTTGGATTTCAGCCATTTCATTTTGGAGATGGTATCTGACTTAGAGGGTTGGAGCTGGACCCACTTGCGCAATTACAAAGCTGAGAAATTACAGCTGGTTTTGAAGAACTGTCACTTTCTGGGCTTGATTTTAAAGTTTTCAGCTGCTAGACTTCTGAAAACTTCCTCTAAGTGTTACAGGTGGTCATCAAAAGTGTGACTGAAAACTTTGATATCATCAAGGTACAATAGTACACATGACAACTTGAAATCCCCAAGGATTGTGTCCATGGACTTTTGGAAGGTAGCCAGGGCATTGCAGAGTCCTTGAGGCATTCTCATTGGCTGGAATAGGCCCTCTTGGGTTATAAATTGCACACTTCTCAAACCCCTCTTTGGGAAGATCTATTTGCCAATATTCGCTGATAAGGTCCATTGTTGAGTTGAACTTTGCGCCCCCTACCCTATCTAAGGCATCATCAATTCGTGGCGGAGGGTATGAGTCCTTTTTTGTGATGTTGTTTAACTTCTGAGAATCAATGACTACTTGATTGCTTCTATACTTTACCTTTGCTACTAAGATTGGTGCTGCCCATGGAATTTTTGAAGGCATTAACCTGCCACAACCAAGGAGTTCCTTAATCTCCATGAATACAGCTTCTTTTGATAATTTTGAGTGTCTAATCAGGAGTGATCAAATTGGTTTATGATCTCCAGTGTCAATATTATGAATGACACCCTTAGCACATCCCCAAGTCAAAATCAACTTGTGCAATTATTACCCAAAATTATAGGATAACTCCTGAACTTGGTTTTTTCTCAGAGTTGAACAGGTTTCTTAAATTGGCCATAGGGACAACATTCTTGATGCTGAGTAATTCCATATTGGGAAGCCCTAATTTGACAAAAATTTCAAACTCATGGAATGAGTAAATTTCTGAGGAAGGTTTGCAGATGCTGAAATGTGATTGTTTGATGTTGCTTGATGGAGATGGGCCAATTTTGCAGGTTGACACACAAGATGTATATTTATCCATGGATAGGAATGATAATACCAGGGGCAATGGTTGGGTTAAATTGAATCTAGACCATGGTTGATATACTTCACCATAAAAATCCTTTTTGGGATATTAGTTGTCAGTCCTGTTGTGATGATTGCTTGATCTCCAGATGGTATAGTAATTTCTGGTTTGAATGAAGTGGGATGCCCTTTGAATCATTGATCTGGGTGGGTAGTGCTTTTATCTTTGACTGTGCTTTGACATACTCAATCGGAACTACTCCATCTTTATAGGCCAGATTTATGAATAGGCTGGGTTTTTTTCAACTGCCCCATCCCTGTTATAGTAAAGCGGGATAGCCTGGCCAAGAAAAGAGAGAGTATCTTCCTTATGATTGGTAACAACTCCATATCTCCTTTGTAGAAATAAGTCCCTTTTAGAATATCATAGTTCACATTTGGCAACATTATAGCAGATGATGTCACTACAATAGATCCAAATCTGAGAGGTAGGGTACTGCATGTGCCTAGCAATTTAGTTGTATGCACTCCAGCTGTACCATATTCCTGACAGTGGGCAATATTGGGCGCAATTTTCAACTATTTAACCAACTTTGTGCTGACTATATTGATAGGAGCACCACTATCAACGATGGCCCAAACTTGCAACTTGTTTACTGCTATATCCACATAAGTACATTTGGAGTAATTTTTAAAAGTATTTATTGTGTGAAGACTGTGACTGCTGCCCAATCCAGATGTTATTTCAGACTTGAGCAAATATATGGGAAGTTATCTGCTAATGTCTTCATGGGAATGGCTACTTGTACATTATTAAGCGAAGGTAGGTGAGTTGAACATCAAATTGGAGTCTAAACCCTGATCAATAATCTGTTTTGCGTAAGGTTTTGATACCTCTGCTTGGGCTTCTTTGTTAATTTTCAAGGGTTTAGTTGTTTTTGCTGTAGCCTGAGTAATGAGAATCAGGACATCATCAGCCACAATATGGTGGAGCTTATCTTTGGCAACCTCTTCAGCCTTAAAGAGCTCACCAGGGCCAGGTGGAATGGTTTGAATATTGGCGGAGTAAAGCATTCTGCCTCTACTCCACCTGCTCTTTTTCCACCTCACTGTCACTGTTGATTTCTAGAGCAACATTGACCCCCAGGCTTTTTGTTGGACCATCTGTAGCATTGGCTAGCAAAGTGCCCCTTTTGGCCACAGTTGTGGCATGTAATCATCCCTGTTTGCTGCTTTTGCTCGAAACTTTGGTTCATAGTTTGGTAATTTTTCCTTTGGTCAGACATAGTGTACTTTTTGGGCCCAAAAATTTAACTTTTTGCTGGTCCTTGGCCAATTAGGTGTGTCAAAACTGTTGGAACAGCTTCTTAAATAATTTCTAAGCTCTTGGGTTTTTATTTCTCCATCGAATGCAGATATCATAACATGGTGCAATTCACGGTAGGGCATAACTGCATGTTCCATTGCAATTTTAGCGTCAAAACTATATATTGCGTTGCACCCAAGCAAGACTTGTGCTTCATGAAAGATCTGTCCACAAAGTTCTTGATAGTCTCATTTTGCTTGAATAAAATATTAAGAAGCTCTCTTTTTCAGGCTTCTAATTTCCTAGGCCCTCCAAACTGTTTTGTCACTGCAATTTTGGCATCCATATAGGACCAATCATCGCCTAAATAGGGCATAACGAGGTTACAGCTATGGGCATAGAGCGAGTTGATCAGTGCTGATTCTTTTGAATGGTCTGATGCTCCCTGCATTGCTTTTTTAAATATCTTGAGAAAATAATGAACGTTCACATCCCTATCAAACTTTATTAAGTTCAATGGTTTAAAGTCTCTTGCCCTGTTTTGGGCATAGGTGTTTTTCTTCCTGAACGTCTTGGTGTATCATCATTTAAAATCAGCCCTCTTTCCAAAAGGGGATTATCTGGATATCTAATTTGATGCCATAACCCTTGCAAAGGACGGATTTTTGAACTATGAGTTTCTGCATCAGTGTCAATTTTCTGATGATTCAATTTCATGATATAGCTCCAAACTATTGGATTCTGATGCTTGAATTCAGCCCTTAGTTGTTTTTCCAAACTGTTTTTTTGGCTGAATGGGCAGAGCTTTTTCCCATTTTCTATTGTCAAGGCTGGGTGAGCACTGGCTGCTTTGCTTCTTAAGAAATTAGAATTCTTTTTTAAGGTTGCCATACTTCTCTTCAAATAAAGCTTGATTGGACGTTATGCTTTTAATATTTTTGGCCATATTGTCTACTCTGGAATTTTAGTTGATAATTGCATTCAGAGTTTTAAATTCTCCTGAGTAATTTAAGTATTTCTGGAATGCAAGCTTGACATCACAGTCCAAAGTTTGGAAATTTCTTCTTTGATCAAGGCATCCTCCTCATCCCTATTCAGGACAGCTGGTTTTGCTGCAAGGTCTTTGATGATTTTGTTCACAGTATCCAGTTCATTCTGAACATAATTCTCAAAGTCATTGTGCTTTGAATTTAAGTCCAGGTGATTTCTTTGGCCTGAAGTGGCATGTATGGTGAGTCGTTATGTCTGAGATAATAGGAAATCAGAATGAGTCTCCAGTTTTTGACAGCAGTATTCATTTTTGTACCCATTCATGCGATAGCCCATGGTGAGCAAGAACTTCTGCAGCTATCTTCAGGACTCCTTCGTTTAATAGCTCCTCAGGTGTTTAATCTACCATGAGCTTCATTGGCAAGTCTCTTATTATCCACAATTAATTTTAGACTTTAGTAAAACTGGAATTGAATTTTTCCAGTAGAGCATTTTGGGAGGATTGTTCCTCCCCTTGCACATGGTAGATTTCTGTGAGTTCCAGATGTTGGCAAGTAAGGATTCTCTAGGTATGCTTGATTGAGGGTTGAACAAAGAAAACCAGGAATTCGTTAGTTGCTTGACTGTCTGTGAGACGTTTGTCAAGGGAAAGTCATGGTTGCATCACGGTACTTCATGTATATTTCCATCTTGAGCGCCTGATCCCTAAGTTAGTAGAACAGGCTGAAGGAGGGATTGATTTGTGAAGTACCAATCCTAAAACCCTGCTATAGAGTTTCCAGCATAGATTTTATGCTTTAATATGTAAGATCAATTGGGCTTGTTGTATCTACATGAGCTCCCCTCACTGTGATAAGAACCAGGGAGTAGGAGGTACCCGCATCAGAGCCTTGGAGGATGGTATTAAAATAATCTGAGATTTCCTTGTCACTAGTTTACATCTCTTTGTCACTTTCTCATCTGCCTTATCTTCCAGGAACTGGTTGTGTGAGTCCATTTCAGAGAGTGTCACCAATTTTGAGTGAGCACCAGTTTTTAAATTCTGAGAATCACTCACTTGAAAAATTTGATCCTGAACTCTTAATTGATATGAAGTTTTTCCAAAAAATCATTGTTTTAGTCAATGTCTTATGGTATTTTGACCATTCAGAATCTCACTAGGCTTATTTGAATTATTCCAACTCTTCTGGTCAATCTTGAGTTCAATTTTCCCCCTGTATTTGGGAACTTCAACCAATGCAGGTAAAGATACAAGCTTTGGATTCTGAGATTCTATCTTGTTGACACTCTTAAAAGTGACTTCTGATGGAAAACCATAAAAAGGGATTTAATAAAATATTTCTATATTCAAGAATATTATTTTAAAATTATTCATTTGGCCAGCTGCTAGTATTTATACCTCTAGGGCATCTCCTGGCCACATTTTGAGCACGCAATTTCCACCTCAGTTTGGCCCTAAATTAATACAACTATGTCCTATTAATAGGACTATTGGTGGAAAATACTCTCATATTTGGGAGGATTTCAGGGACAAAAATCACAATATGAACGTGCAAAATTGTCCTAGGATCATCTCAACTTGAGTTTCATCATACTTCTGACAAAATACAAATTCTGTGAAATTTTGGCTTCAATTAGAGTAAATGACGCACCCATAATTGGGATGTCAGCAGGCCTCTCTTGATAGCACTAGTTACTCCCATTCAGGAGGTCCATTTGCAAGTGCTATTTTGCTGATTATGAGGATCAACATACAAATTTTGCCCTAGCACAGGAAATTGATTACGTTTTTTATGTCTATTTGTCCATGGGATTTTTAGACGGTATCTTCAGGTCCATCTCAAACAATTTCTTATGCTGAATATTTGTTATTGTTCCCAATTAGTGGGACCAATTGCCAAGTTTTGTTGCATGTATAATTGTCCTGAATGTGCAAGGATATTTGGTCCAAGTGTTTAATCAAATAATTGAATTGAATTGATGTTGAGATAATCAGCATAAGCCATGTAATTGAAATAGGCTTTAAGTTGAGAATTATATCTTAGCTTGAGTTTTGTGAGGATAATTGGGCTGATCTGTTGGTTATCAAATGTTTATTTTCAGGTCAACCACCAGAATCTGACAACGTTCATGACCCATTGTCACTTGTTAGCAGAATCTTTTCACACTAAACTAAATGTCATTCATGAAGCAGTGCCTCTGGAAGTTGGTCTTGCTATTTTGGTGTTTTTTTATCCAGACTAGCAAGCTGGTCTAAACTTACTTTCCTGCAATCATGATAATATCCGTGAGGTAGTGTTTTATTATATTTTACCCAATCATCATATAAGAAAATATGTGCACCTTGAGGACCCTCTCCAACTTATAAAGAGAAGCTGGTCTCAATGGTATAGGTTGAACTAAATTAGTTGTAAGATGGGGAGGGACCTTGTCAAAATTTTGGTGGTTGACCCAAAAACAAACCCTTTGACAACCAAAAGGATCAGGCCAATTATCTTTAAAATCTCAATCTAATTCTCTAATTTTCAACTTAAAGCCTATTTCAATTACATGGCTTATGCTGATTATCTCAACATCAATTCAATTCAATTATTTGATTAAACACTTGGACCAAATATCCTTGCACATTCAGGACAATTATACATGCAACAAAACTTGGCAATTGGTCCCACTAATTGGGAACAATAACAAATATTCAGCATAAGAAATTGTTTGAGATGGACCTGAAGATACCGTCTAAAAATCCCATGGACAAATAGACATAAAAAACGTAATCAATTTCCTGTGCTAGGGCAAAATTTGTATGTTGATCCTCATAATCAGCAAAATAGCACTTGCAAATGGACCTCCTGAATGGGAGTAACTAGTGCTATCAAGAGAGGCCTGCTGACATCCCAATTATGGGTGCGTCATTTACTCTAATTGAAGCCAAAATTTCACAGAATTTGTATTTTGTCAGAAGTATGATGAAACTCAAGTTGAGATGATCCTAGGACAATTTTGCACGTTCATATTGTGATTTTTGTCCCTGAAATCCTCCCAAATATGAGTATTTTCCACCAATAGTCCTATTAATAGGACATAGTTGTATTAATTTAGGGCCAAACTGAGGTGGAAATTGCGTGCTCAAAATGTGGCCAGGAGATGCCCTAGAGGTATAAATACTAGCAGCTGGCCAAATGAATAATTTTAAAATAATATTCTTGAATATAGAAATATTTTATTAAATCCCTTTTTATGGTTTTCCATCAGAAGTCACTTTTAAGAGTGTCAACAAGATAGAATCTCAGAATCCAAAGCTTGTATCTTTACCTGCATTGGTTGAAGTTCCCAAATACAGGGGGAAAATTGAACTCAAGATTGACCAGAAGAGTTGGAATAATTCAAATAAGCCTAGTGAGATTCTGAATGGTCAAAATACCATAAGACATTGACTAAAACAATGATTTTTTGGAAAAACTTCATATCAATTAAGAGTTCAGGATCAAATTTTTCAAGTGAGTGATTCTCAGAATTTAAAAACTGGTGCTCACTCAAAATTGGTGACACTCTCTGAAATGGACTCACACAACCAGTTCCTGGAAGATAAGGCAGATGAGAAAGTGACAAAGAGATGTAAACTAGTGACAAGGAAATCTCAGATTATTTTAATACCATCCTCCAAGGCTCTGATGCGGGTACCTCCTACTCCCTGGTTCTTATCACAGTGAGGGGAGCTCATGTAGATACAACAAGCCCAATTGATCTTACATATTAAAGCATAAAATCTATGCTGGAAACTCTATAGCAGGGTTTTAGGATTGGTACTTCACAAATCAATCCCTCCTTCAGCCTGTTCTACTAACTTAGGGATCAGGCGCTCAAGATGGAAATATACATGAAGTACCGTGATGCAACCATGACTTTCCCTTGACAAACGTCTCACAGACAGTCAAGCAACTAACGAATTCCTGGTTTTCTTTGTTCAACCCTCAATCAAGCATACCTAGAGAATCCTTACTTGCCAACATCTGGAACTCACAGAAATCTACCATGTGCAAGGAGGAACAATCCTCCCAAAATGCTCTACTGGAAAAATTCAATTCCAGTTTTACTAAAGTCTAAAATTAATTGTGGATAATAAGAGACTTGCCAATGAAGCTCATGGTAGATTAAACACCTGAGGAGCTATTAAACGAAGGAGTCCTGAAGATAGCTGCAAGTTCTTGCTCACCATGGGCTATCGCATGAATGGGTACAAAAATGAAATACTGTCAAAAACTGGAGACTCATTCTGATTTCCTATTATCTCAGACATAACGACTCACCATAC